>JAGGAQ010000149.1:0-38013 GCA_017657225.1 Termitomyces sp. T69sscA | reverse complement strand
GGCAACCACTTCAATGCTTGGAGCGCCCATGGTCTGACCTTGGGAACACACAACTACCAGATCCTCGCTACAGAGGGGTACCAGAGCAGCGGATCTTCCTCTATCACAGTCTCTTCCGGTGGTAGTGGCGGCACTCAAAATCCTCCTCCTACCACAACCAGCGCTCCACCTCCCTCTACATCCACTGTTCCTCAGTACGGTCAGTGTGGTGGCATTGGCTGGAATGGCGGAACCACCTGTGCGTCACCTTTTACTTGCCAGGAAATCAACTGTAAGATCGTTCACCTTTGACTCCGGTATTCATTCGTTCTGACATTTTCATGTAGCTTACTACTCTCAATGTCTGTAGAAGTTGATTAGCAAGAGGTAAGGGAATGAATCGATTTCTCTACAGCTGGTTGAACATATTCGTTCTCAGATCGCTCCTTCCCGTACAGTTCATCATATGATGCTCAAAAATCTGGTGGACCGTTGAGATTGAAATAAGGGACTTGGTACGTTTAATGTAGAGTTCTGCGGTCGGCTCCCGTCGTCTTGGAATTGAAATGAAATGAATTGTTTATTCATCCGCCTGATAACTTTGTGATATCCAAATCTTGATATTTATCTACTACTAAGGCTGAGAGGAGCGCCAATTCCCCCGTACACGTGGCTCAGCTGGCTGTCCTCCACACTTCGGCTCCGTCCTTTAAAACAGATATTTTTACGAGGGTATCGTGCCGCAGCCGTATCATTCAAAATATCACATCTACCCCATTTGGGTTACAAGTGAACATTTATATTAGCGTCAGGTATCACAGTCGGTATCATCGTTGGCATCTCCAGGTTCCTAGTCCGATGAATTCGAAAGGCTACTGAAGCTTGGAATACCTTGGATGCCACTCTCTACTTCTGCTCTCCACGCTGCAATATCATCACGCTCAGTATTGCAACAGAAATGACCCAGTGTGCCGAAGGTATCGTCAAGATTGCGGAGTGACCTGATTCCGTTGCCTAATTTACGCATTATGCGTAGTGTGGTAGTGTCACTCATCGAAGACTTGCATCCATTACATCCGCGCCAAGTAGTTTTATCGTATTGCGATTTGTAGTTTGATACCTTGCGATGCTCTGGGAAAGACAAAGCGATTTGAAGGACTTTGTCCCATTTCTCGATATATGCGAGCTATTGAGAAGGAAGGTTTAACTGAATAACACGGCGTAGACCTATGCTGAGTCTGGCGTACTTACCCATAGAAGAATCATGGTTGTAGTTTTCATCACCTCGGCCACCTCTACAGATGATTCGCCGATCAGAAAAGGTACAGTCTTGTCCATAAGCTCCCAATCCTGACTGTCTAGCGCATAGCTCATGACAGCACGAGGACGATTAACAAGATCATAATCGAGGGCTTGTCTTCAACAGACATTTATCAGTTGATACATTTGTCACATAAGGACAACTTACTCTCTACGTATCCTGCAAACCTGTGCCGCGGGATAGACTCCGTATGAATCTGCAGCGAGGGAAAGTGGTCCAAGAATACGAAAATCAATCGATTCCAAATCGGGATGGGCAGAAGTCTGAAGAAATCGGAAAAGAACCTCAAGCGTCGTGGATGGCTCTGGAAGCTGGACCTGTTGGTCGTGCTGACTGGGGAGTAAGTTTTTCGTCCACGCTCTGATAATCTCTTCGCGTAGAGGGAAAGCAATTCCATCACTAGATAGAAATCTGATAGAAGTTTCATCAATGACCCCTCCACCAACTAGTCATTTACACGAAAATCAGCGAATAAACATATTGAGGGGGGCTTACCACCAGATTCCGATGTCGACTCAGATTCTCCAGCTACTGTAACCATTCCAAAACTGGTGTTAGTGTTAGATTCCGAAGTTTGTAAAGGTTCCTTATACACGGCGTTCAGCAGATGGTGCAACTTGTCCTGAAACGGATGATCTTACCTGCGGTAACGTCGTATCACCAGGAAAGACAAAATCAGCAAAGGTTGGGATCAGAAATATTTCAGCGCGAATTCTATCACGCCATGCAACAAGTGGTTCGCGAGTAACTGATCGACAACAAATAGGAGATTTGAAAACAGCGTTGAGGTCTCGAAGGACATCCAATTTAGCACTCAAACGTGCAACGATGTTCAAAACGTATTCGTGCAGAATCTTTCGACAAACAGAGCACGGACTTTTGGACATGGTTCCCGACGCAGGAGCACTCGTTACTGCAAACTTCCAGGCGTTCGTCCACCGGGTGTAATACCGCACCTGTCGTGTTGTAAGTTGAGTTACTAAAAAGAGAAGGATAGGAGCGTGACATGCCCAAGGTATCATAAAACAATCAGGAAGAGTCTGAAGGAATGTTTCTAAGGGACGATCTAGAAGAAGAGGTGCTGCACGAGCAACAAGCTTATGCACTCCATGCTTGAGACCGTGTAGAAGGATTTCTTCAGCGTGATCCTTGAGATGTTCCCTGTCATCGAGTCCAATGAAGATTGGCCAGATATTGTGAGATTAAAGCGACTGACATCATGTAAATCGTGCACAAGTTCATCGCGGGAAAGACGTGGTACTTTTCTGCAGCTTCGGCCAGCAGAGCTAAGGTTTCAAAGTCTACTGCGCCAATCTCGGGTTGAGGTTGAGGATAGATGAATTGAAAGAGTAACTCCAGGGTTGACGACGACTCTGGCAATGTAACGACCTCATCGAATGTGCTATGCTCAGGTGGTGAGAAACCTTCCTTGCAGGTCATCAAGTTTGTCTTGTGGACACGGAAGCGAATTCCATCAGACGACAAGAAAACTACCTCTGCTTCAGGAGCATTGACTGGAAACGAATTCGTTCGATTGTATGAATCCCAGAATCAAAACTGAAAGCTGTCGAGATGCTTACATTTCTCAGAGTAAGACAGGTCACTGTCATTGCGTTTGAGTTCTTCTGTTGTTGTTGCAATTGACATCGATGAAAGGACAATAAGGTGTCAGCACGAACGGACCCACTATTTGAAGGCGCCGCCTCGCTTAGGCCTTGGAAGCACCTATAACTGTTGGAGTTATTCGGGCGCCTCCTGTCAGGAATGCTATTCTTGATGAATAGATGAGACCGTTTTGAAAGAAAAGGAAAGGTATTAATGCATTTCTCACGGGATGACAGAAGATTTTCCACTTTGTCTTCTCCGTACTTACCAAACGCCGCAGATGAAGGAAACGGAGTCAGAAAAGGACTTATCGAAGAAGTATCAATCATGTCATACCCCTTTTCAAAAATCCATGCCCCCACGTACGCGGCCCGGCGCGTCTAGACAGTGACCCCCGAGTAATAGTTCGATTGGTACTATTCGATCCAGGTACCGCTAAATAAAAAGCGCTTGAGTGCCCTAGGCTCAGGAGACTGATGCAGGAACTAGAACATGGGCAGAGGCGACGTCTGAGGCGGCGTCGTAACCATGAGAACAGTCTCCTGAGCCTCAGGGCCGAAGAAAGCCTACTACGGTGCCTGCATGATTTTTATCATTGTGCTTCAGAGGCACTGATTGGAAAGGCCTTGACCAGCAGTATACAGGAACACATGCTGAATATGTCTGGTATTATTCTGCACGTACACAATCCAGTGCTTGAAAGCTTGATACTCTTTTGTAGCTGTGAATTTCAGTGTTACAAGGTTTCCATTCTCCTAAGTCAACCACCTGCCATCACATCATTTCTCCTTTTTTCATGTGGGCTCGATTTCATTTAGAGTGTGAGTATGGATGACGATAGAGGACACGGGGTTCTGGGTTATATCATTTTGACTAATTATTCGAGCCTTCAAGGATGCCATGGCACATCATACTGAGAAAGCTGCAGAATCCGTGTGGTTACAAACTGGGCACTGGCCTTCACTGGGATTCAACAGTAGATGCCTTTCTTTGAGACAGGGTGCAGCATTAGTCGTCATTTCATCAAGTGTGACAGTGAAGCAAAGAAAAAATATTTACCGAGAGGGGATGAGAACCAGTGATGGTAGCCTTGGGCGGCCTGTTATCTGACAGTCATCTTATCAGGTCACTCAAGCGCTTTTTATTTAGCAGTACCTGGATCGAATAGTACCAATCGAACTATTACTCGAACAAAAATCGCAAGTGTGACATCCAAGTGAGAGAAATTAAATGATATAAGAGGTAACAAAGAGTCGGCCGGGTCAGATCAGTAGATAAGATGACATCAGCAGTGTCTGTCGTTCAGGCAGATGTGCCTGGATCAAATAATATCAATCGAACGATTCCTCGTGCCCGGTACATCCTGAGGTCTTTAATGGTAGCTGAAGTCTGCAGACGGAGCGCTCCGAGAGTTCGCTGGGCGAGCAAGAACGAACAACAGGCTACTGTCCCTACCGAGGCAATATGTCATACTTACTAGTCAAAGTATGCACCAACGATTCTTCATTGAACTGAGAAGGGAACACGTTCAAGTATCATCCTCGGTATTATCGCTGGCATCACCAGATTCAGAGTCCGATGAATTTAAAAGGCTACTGAAGCTTGGAATATCCTGGATACCTCTCTCTACTTCTGCCTTCCACGCTGCAATATCCTCGCGCTCAGTATCGCAACAGAAAGGACCCAGTGTGCCAAAGGTATCGTCAAGATTGCGAAGTGACTTGACTCCCTTGCCTAATTCACGCATGATGCGTATTGTGGTAGTGTCGCCCGCTAATGATCTGCATCCGTTACATCCGCGCGTTGTAACGTGATTATAATGGTATGCAATTTTGTATTCGGATACCTTACGAGATTGTGAAAAAGACAAAGCGGTCTGGAGGACTTGGTCCCATTTCTCGAGATATTGAAACTGTTTAGAAGTTTAACCGAAAGATACGGATAGACCTGTGCTGTCTGGTGTACTCACCCAAAGAATAAGCATGGACGAATTTCTGATCAAGTCTGCCATCTTCACGGATGATTCGTCAATCAGGAAAGGCGCAATCTCGTCCATAAGATCCCAATCTTGACTCTCCGCAGCATAACCCATCACAGCGCTTGGGCGATCAAGAAGATCATCCGGGAAGGCTTGTCTTTGGCAGACGCTTGTCAGTTAATGTATTTGTTGCACGATAAGAGACGTACTCTCTACGTATCCTGCAAACCTGCATCGCGGGGTAGACTCCATACGAATCTGCAGCGAGGGAAAGTGGTCCAAGCATACTGAAATCAACGCCTTCCAAATCGGGGTGAGGAGAAGTCTGAAGAAATCGGAAAAGGACCTCAAGCGTCGTGGAGGGTTCTGGCAGTTGCACCTGTTGGTCGTGTTGACTGGGGAGAAGGTTTTCCGTCCAAGCTCTGATAGTTCCTTCGCATAGATAGAAAGCAATTCCATCACTAGAGAGGAACTTGATGTAAGTCTCGTCCATGGCTCCTCAACCAACTCACTAAGTACACAGAAATCGATGTATTGAGGAAAGCTCACCTCCAGGCTTTGATGTAGGTTCAGGAGATCCTCCAGGGACCAGAATCATTCTGAGGCTAGTGTGAGCTTCTAGAGTTTTGGGAGGTGCCTTACACACAGCGATCAGCAGAGAGAGAATTTTGCCCTGGAATAAATGATTTACCTGGGGTGATGCAATTGTCTCACCAGGAAATGCGATATCAGCCAAGGTTGGTATTAGGGAAATTTCGGCGCAAATTTCATCATGCCAGGACTCAAATGCTTCGCGAGTGGCTGATGGACAGCAGGTGGGGACTTGAAATATAGTGTCGAGATCTCGAAGGGCATCCAATTCGGTATTCAAATGCACAATTATTTCTAAAACGTATTCATGCGAAATCTTCTTACAAACAGAACACGGGGACCGGGACATGATTTCCGACGCAGGAGCACTTTTGACTGCAAACCGCTGGGCGTTCGTCCACTGGGTATAATACCGTACCTGTCATGTTGTAAGTTACTCGTAAGGAGCGAGAGGATAGGAGCGTCACGTGCCCAAGGGATCACAAAACAATCAGGAAGAATCTGAACGAATTTTTCTAGAGGACGATCTAGGAGGAGAGGCGCTGCATGAGCAACAAGTCTGTGTACGCCATGCTTGAGAGCGTGTAGGAGGATCTCTTCAGGGTGATCCTTGAGATGTTCCCTGTAATCGAGTCTAGTGAAGATTGGTCAGATATTGGGAGATTACTCACATCATGTAAATCGAGCACAAGTTCATCGCAGGAAAGACGTGGTACTTTTCTGCAGCTTCGGCCAGCAAAGATAATGTGTCAAAGTCTACTGCGCCAATCTCAGGCTGAGGTTGAGGATAGATGAATTGAAAGAGTAACTCGAGGGTTGATGATGACTCTGGTAATATAACGACCTCATCGAATGTGCTGTGCTCAGGTGGCGAGAGACCTTCCTTGCATGTCATCAAGTTTGACTTGTGGACACGAAAGCGAATGCCATCAGATGACAGGAAAACTACCTCTGCATCAGGAGCATTGACTAGATGCAATTGTATATATTAATCCAAAGATGAAACTGAGAGCTGTTGAGATGCTTACATTTCTCAGAGTAAGACGAACCACCGTCATTGCTTCTCAGTTCTTCTGTTTTTGGAATTGACATCTACACGCGTGCGGACCCACTATTTAAAGGGCCTCGCGTAAGCGCCCGACTGTATCGCATTTCAGTCGGGCGTCACAGTTTGTCACATCCTTGTTTTACGCTCCGCTTGAGTCAAGTGGACCACAATTCGAAAACTCCGCTCTGCCGTGGAACCGGCAAGCGTGACAATGCCTCAACTAATCCTCAGCCTAAGTTGACAAGCAGCCAAGTATCATAAATCCACCTACCAAGTGATTACCAACTGAAGGGTACTCCGAGCTACCGGTATGCGCGCTATCTGGGCGCTACCTGTCAGAAATGTTATTTTTACGTCTCAAATGAAGGAAGCAGATTTGGAAAAGGACTTCTTGAAGAAGGCTCCTAAGCGCTAGTCCATGGGGTATTCTAACCATCATTAGCACGCTTACATAAGTCAACATCTGAACCCTAACCCCAAACAATTGAAATACGGTGACAGCCGACGCGAAACACTGGCCACGGCGGCAGTGCTGCGCTCATCACCCTCTCGCCGCAGCACTTAATGTCCACCGCTGGCCTATCGCGTCGTCGCGCACCCGCGTCCTCGAACCACGACCCAGATGGCTCGCCCGCCCCATCCCGCACCAATTCCATGAACTCGCAACAACCACATTCGAACGGTGGGACAATACACCACGCGGGGTCTGCTTTTGCTGGCGGGAGCAAGATTGCCTACGACCCGCGGGATTTAGACCAGGACGCGGGAGAGGAAGCGAGAACTGGCGGTAAAATGCCGCGGCTGACGATTATGGAGGAGGTTCTGTTGCTGGGAATCAAGGATAAGCAGGTGAGTTTATGAATGTTGCTGGAAGTCGACTAGTTGAGGTTTTCCTCGGACTGAGACTTTTATTTTGTAGGGATACCTATCATTTTGGAACGACAATATCTCTTATGCGCTGCGGGGATGCATTCTTGTTGAGCTGGCGCTCCGCCGGCGGATAGCACTTGTCAAAGACCCAAACCGGAGACGAATTCCTATTGCGGAACGGATAGTCGAAGTCATTGATGACCGCCAGACGGGAGAGACGATACTTGACGAGGCGCTTAAGATGATGAAGTCCCAGGAGCACAGCAAAATGGGTATCAACAGCTGGATAGACTTGCTAAGCGGTGCGTCTCGTTGTCAATATATGACTGTTTTCCGCGTTCTTCTTGTCTTTTTACGTCTGCATTTTACTACCGCGCTGTGCCATCCATCGGTCTTGGTTGAACCTGATCGAATGGACTTGACAACAACAATTGGAAGCGTCTACCTCTTTCGTTCTTCTTTATACGAAAGTCCTTCCCCTTGTGTCTCATTTACATTGCGTAAACCCGTTTATCCTTCTTTCGCGTCCTGTTCTCTGGTCGCGTGCGGCTGACTGTTGGTCGTCTGACCATAACTGACGGACAGTCTCTCGACCGATGGGGAACACAGGCCGTCTATGCTACCCTTCCTCCTCTGAATGGGTTTTTGTGATTAACGTCTTGATGCAATATAACAAGGTGAAATGGATCACCGGTGGTAGTTGCCCATCTTCCTTCCCCGGATGGTCCTTTTCGTATTTCCATCTACCTTTTTGAAACTTCCTCCTTTAACTTTCCCTGTGCGCCCTGCTGCGAGATTGATTTCGAGGCGTTAATCAGGACAGGAGGCGTTGACAAGGGACAGCACATTGGCATACTTTCAAATGTTAAAATGTTAACGTTAACTCCATTCCTTGAGCAGTCCAGGTCTGGATTGCCTTCCTCCCCTTTCGTCCTCGTTGCTTCAGTTGCACAGTTGTCGTAACAGTGGAAGCAACCGTTATCCTTTATTCTCTAACTTCTGATATATCCCATTCCTTCCCTGATTCCATTCCTCCTCTTTACTCATCCATTCTGAATCTTACTTTCCTTCTTTTCCAAAGGCGAAACATGGAACGTCATGAAGATCGGGTTCCAGCTCAAGCAAGTACGAGAACGGCTCGCCAAGGGCCTGGTCGACAAGGGCGTCTTACGCACCGAGAAGCGCAATTTCCTCCTGTTCGACATGGCAACGCACCCCGTAGCCGACGTGCGAACGAAAGAATCCATCATCAACCGTGCCGTCTCACTCCTCACCGCAACGACCGCCAGCGTCCCACCAAGCGCGCTCGACAAGGAAGGAACACAATGCCGCGTCCTACGGGCCGTGTGTCTCGTGTGCGCCGCGTACGCCGCGAGCGTGCTGGACAATGCGTTTGGGCGGCTCGGGTACGATGAGCGGGAGGCGGCGTTTGGGCGGTGCGATGAGATCCTGGCGGAATTCGTGGTATGGCCGTTCGGTGCTGCTGAGGGTTCTGGGGTTAGTGGAGAAGGAACGGCTGCGGCTGCGGCGAGACGGCGGCAGGCGGCGAGGATTGGTGCCGGGAGCAGTGTGAGCGGACGGGACTCGGTGCTTGGGCTTGTGCAGGAGGTGAAGAAGGAGTCGTTGGGAGATGAGGATCCCAGTTTTGAGCTGATTGCTGGGGTGCTTGAAGTGCTCTCAAAATTGGATTCGTTACTATGAGGGCATCTGGGAATTTTTTTTCTTTTTCGTTTCCATCCTCCAGCTAAGTTCTTCTCCTGTTGTGCAATGTCCGCCGTTTTCGCTTGTATTGTTGTTTTCTTCATACATACTCCGAGCAATATTTCGCTATATATCAATTCGAATTGGATTCAAGTTCTCGTTTCGTATCGTCGTTGAGAAGCGATCCGACTCGAAAAAGTACCTGTGCTACATAACATAGGACTCCAGCTCTCACTCTCTCAACATTTCCGGTGTCTCAATTTTACCGCAGAAAGAAAATCACAAGAGAAAGTGGGCGACATTCTAGGATCACGGATACCTACTTCGCCGTGTCGACCACATTGGCAGAATCAACAATCGCCGCTGTCGGAGTCTCTCGTTTTTGATCATCACCCATGTCGCACACCTATGCTACTGCTGTACTAATTAGGGGGCCGATCTCTGGAAGATTTCGCCTATGTCGTATGTCGATCTCTTCAAGTCGTCGGAGATGATCGCGTTCCGTAGCCACAAGTCGCCACTCATCGGATTACACCCCACGACTCGCCGATTCTCAGGACATGGCAAATTGACATGTCTGGCTTATGAAGCTCAGTGCTGCATGTCAACCGGACCGCTCCCTGCAATTCAATCAAGGGCCGGGATATTGTCTTCGGTGAGTCGCTGTGAGTCGCCTTTCGGGGCTGGGGAAGCCGGCCGAAGAAGGAGCAGTCAATGGTAGTGAGTCTGATGGGCTCAGGGTTGTGCCTGGGCTGTGGCCTCTTATACATCCACTGGACCATGACCCGCCCTCTTCGATGTTTTGCTGCCCCCTTTGACCCTGTCCGCCCGATCATCGCCTGGCGTAACCTCGGTGAGTGACAATCAACGTCGATGTGACCACGCTGCCACCGGCGCCCGTGCCTGTCGAGCGCAAGTACTGACTCTGCACATGCATATTCCGATAGACAGTTGCTATTTTGCTGCGAAGGGGGAAACGTGGCCGGGGACCGTTCCCACCGTTGATCCGCAAGAGCATCGTTAGTGTCCGTCCTTGTGCATAAATAAGGATTCGAGCTTTGCACCTACAGCCTTGCTTCGCAAAATTTGTCTGTCGTGCCCTCCTTCTAGAACCCAAGAGCGCTTACAGCTACAATCTAGAACTGACTATATTGGGATATTATCACCGCCCCCGAGCTGATCGCCCATTGTGCAGACAATCACCCATCAGTCGCAAAACTGGACGTACGCCACCATGAGAGTCAGTGAAAATGACCCTTTCGCTATTTTCGTCACGCCCCCGGCAAACGAAACCCCGGCAGAAAAGAGCGCTCGGGAACGACGTGAGGCGGAGGAGAAACGCGTCAGTGACCGTATTGATGAAGAACTCAAGGCTGACAAGGCTGCGATGAAGAGACAAAGAGCCGTCGTCAAGGTGCTGCTGCTTGGGCAGGCGGAAAGCGGTGTGTCCATGTGATTTCTGGGGGACCTAAGTGTTAATTTTCTATTCTTGCAGGTAAATCGACTACGCTCAAAAGTGCGTTTATGTTTCTTTACAGGAGTTGCAAGCTGATACTTATATTACGTCCAGATTTCCGTATGAAATATGCCCGTGCGGCCTGGAAGGCAGAGCGACTCTCCTGGCGCGCCGTAATCCAACTGAACCTCATTCGTTCCATCATCACCATCGTTGAGGCCCTCCAAGCAGAGATGGACGACGAGCCTGTCCGGCTGCATTCCCGTCCACTTCTCGCCACCCCAGAACCCGACGCGGCACCTCTATGCGAATCCACAGACTCCGAGTCTCCAGATCTTGATATGGACACGTGGGCAGCAGAGCCCATACAGCTCACGGAGACACATGAGCTGCTCAAGCGGAGGCTTGGACCGCTTCGCCGTGTTGAGACTGATCTCAAGCGCCTTCTCGGGGCGGGAACGGAAGAGGTCGCAGGCGGGGGCGGCGGTGTACTCGGTGAGGACGCTGTCGGACAGACAAGGGAGTTCGGGGTTCGAGGGTGGAAGCATGTATTTGAGGGTCCGCTCGCGGCGCTCAGCGGCAGTAGCAAACACAATTCGCGGGACAAGAGCGGCGCTGTGGATGATGCGACCGAGGTGATTGCGGAATGCAGGCAGGATATCAGCGCACTCTGGGTGGATCCAGCGGTGAAGGCAGTCCTAAAGAAACGGAGAATTCGCTTGGAGGACTCTGCTGGCTTGTACGTCTTCCCCTTGTTGTCGGCGCGTAAAAGTGGTGACGTGATTCCAGTTTCCTTGACGACCTCGAACGTATCGCGACGAAGCACTACGAGCCTACAGATGACGATATTGTACGTGCGCGACTCCGGACTCTCGGGATACAGGAGTACAAGATCGATTTTGACCAGAACAACTCTCTCATGGGTAGTGCATACAATCTTGCTTTCATTCTCGCTGTCAACAGCTAAATGCACGCTGCAGGTATCGGTCTTAGTGGTAATTTTGGTCAGGAATGGAAGCTTTATGACGTGGGTGGAGCCCGAACTGTCGTATGTCGCTTACGTTCACATGAGTCACATCAATCTCACCCGTGCCGCTTGATGCATAGCGTAAAGCCTGGTTACCCTACTTTGAAGGTGTCAACGCTATTATCTTCCGTGAGTTCTTTCCTTTGATTTTTGTAACATATCTTATGTCCATTCTAGTTGCACGTACGTCCCTTGCTCGTCATTTCTTACCTTTTTCGAGCCGGAGAAACACCTCCAACAGCGATTTCGTGTTTTGACGAACGCCTTGCTGAAGACCCCAAAGTCAATCGCCTCGAAGACTCTTTCCTCCTTTGGCGGGCAGTTTGTAGCTCCAAGATCCTCGTGAAGACGACTTTGATCCTCTTCCTGAACAAATGCGATATCCTGAAGAGGAAACTCAAGAATGGCACTCAGGTGAAGGATTTCCTTCCCAGCTATGGTAACCGCCCGAATGAGGCTCAATCTGTGACCAAATGTAAGTGGATTGTTCACGCCTTGACATGCCTATTTGCCACGAAGTTGAGAAAAAACCTTGAAAGACTTGAAAGATAAGTTTAAGGATACGTTACGCCAGAATTCACCCGAGCCGCGCGTGTGTTACTTCTACCCTACTTCTGTCACGGTAAGTATCCGTGATTCTGCCGCGTCGTCCGTGTGTACTATTTCTTGAATCTAAAAGGATACGAAAGCTACGGCGACAACTCTGAAGACTGTCCGGGACAGCATTTTGCGTGAACACCTCAAGAACGCAGACTTTGTACGAGCTCCCCTGCATAGATGGATGAATTGCGCTCACTCTCCCGTCCATTTCTTTTTTTCTTGGATCCCGGTTTCCTTTCAAGATCTTATGATCGATATGTGGTAGGAATCGCAGTCGCAGAGTGGGCCAGTTTCTCCGATGCGGTATGATTGCCACACATATCGTGCAACGAAGCGTATACATAATGTACCTGATTTCTATCCGAGTTTCTACTAATGCGTCATGTATCCATCTTATTCTCTATTTTTCCATCTTTCGTTAATGTACAGCGCACTAATCTACAGGATGGGCTATAAAAGTATACTACTTACGGAACCTGTTTTTACGGAATTATGATGTTGAAGGTGTGAGATCGATGTCGTAAGTATGCACAGTCACCCAGTCACCAAGTATGGATGGTTCCAATACACATGCGACACTGACTCAAGATCATTCATCACACTTCTTGTCTTATCAGCAGCAGGACAGGTATGATTCATGATATGGGTCGCCCTGTCCCTTTGAACAATTGTTCAGATACGCGGGGATCAACTAGAACTCGACAGCGATACAAATGCTCATGTCCGACAAGGGAATGGTGAGAGGTTCAGGGATCAATCGATCAACATTAAAGAACGACAATCCGTTGACACCGCAGCGACAATCGACAAATCACTCACCTTCGTGGGTGTCATCATTCTCATAATAAGCAACACTGCCGTAAGATAGCCAAGTAAGTTGGCGCCAGAAACGTTGCGCTTGTACTGAAGATAGGCGGATCGGAGTCTTCTCTTTGGCAGATGAAATTGAATCATGGGTCGTTACCTTATAAGTAAGACGTAAAGACTCACTAGTAACAACGCAAGTACCACGCAAAGGGCGCGTCCGACTCGGACATGCAAACCAATGCTTCCAGTGACAGTCGCATATATCATGGAAACTCACTGCGGCGTATCTCGCTGTTGGGAAGGTGGGACCGTGCGTATATCGTTGTGTCTGTACGCGCTTTTTTAGTCGGCCCAAAGATCGACAGCGTTGGACGTCGAGGACAAATGAGAAACTTGAGAAGTAAGGGCTTCCAAGGCCAAAC
Organism: Termitomyces sp. T69sscA; assembly: GCA_017657225.1. NCBI lineage: Eukaryota > Fungi > Basidiomycota > Agaricomycetes > Agaricales > Lyophyllaceae > Termitomyces > Termitomyces sp. T69sscA. The sequence goes on along the minus strand of JAGGAQ010000149.1, from coordinate 24,608 downwards.
AAGACGCCAAGCCTTGTGTGGTCTACATTGTTATGGCAGATATGCAGAGTCTGGATAACACGAGCTCTGCTTCTCATGCTATGAGGTCCATTTCACATGACTAACTGAACTACTTTAAATCTTGACTTGAGTTTCAAACAGAAATAGCAAAAGACGTACAGAGTAACACGGTTTTCAAGCTTCCCGACAAAGTCAGCTTCTTGAATGGGATTCGCAAACACACATCTAGCTTACCTTGATCGTATAAAATTCACGATATCCCGGTTTCAAACTCCCTTGTGGATGTTGCGGTGGTTCCTGACTGCGCAAGTTTGACTCCTAAGAAGTTTGGATCCTAAGATTGTCCTCAGAAGTCGATTGCGTCAGACATCTGCAAAAAAATCAAGTGATGGACTACGAAGGTTGACGAACTGTCAGTCTTCTGACCAACAGCTCTTGTCTTCTGTCCGAGGGTCTGGTACGTTCTCGCGGAACCCTAGTCATGCTGATGCAGACCTGCGAGTGTGGGTAACCTTGAATTGAGCAGCAACTATCCTGAAAACACTGTAAAAAAAAAGAGAGAAAAAACTCTTGACAGTGGCCGCCCTCATTAGAAATAGAGGTCCGACCACACAAGACTGCCAGTAGAATAATTTATCATCATGTACTTGATGGACCCGCGCACCTGCCAAGGCTGTTGAGAGAACTAAATGGCTAAGCCTGAGAGATCCGGTCAAAGTCATAGCCCACAGTACGGTATGCATCGACCTGATGAGAGACTAAGCCTATGTTCCATTAGTTACCGATGAGACGGTTGTCAGGCGGAGATTTCCATCAAAGTCAGAAACGATGAACAAAAGCCAATTTTCCCGCAGTCTCCTTTTATGTCACATTTCGAGTCCTGTTTCATCTACAGCGAAAGTGAACAAAATTTCCATGGAGATCCCCTGTTCTAATGGTATCAAAGAACTTTCAGTGTCGACCCCACAAGTGCCAGTGAACGTGATCTTACATAACGACTGCCAAAATAAATACTACGATCTATGACTTTCTCACGGGTAACGTGTCTGCCATAATCTGTGACCCTGCGTAAATTGGGCTCACCATGGCTGCGAAGGTGAAAGCGAGGTCAGAGACTCTTCGAACATACTTTGAACTGGCAGAGTTAAAATTTATCCAAAATTTATCCACATTTCTACAGGACACTCATTGTTCGCATGATCTCTACAGCTCAAACGGGCTTTTTCTATACTACTCAGCGTCTTCGCCAGGGTCCGAGGCTTTCTGCTGTTAAGTATGATCCCAAGGGTAAATTAAAGCTGAACTGAAGAACACCGAAAACTGATGTCGTGTATAGTCAAGGCTCGAGTGCTGTTCGTGGAGAGTAGGAAGACAAAAAAATAGGCGGTAGGCACAAGATCCATCTGCCATGCACCGCTCGACGCTTTTCTTCTGGGTCGTCTTGTTGGGTTCCCATGGTGGGACGGATTTCTTTAGATGTCTTATTCTTCCTATGTGCGTACTTATTCTTGTGGCACTCTCCGTGCGATACTAAAGCCGCCCATTTCAGAATCCCTTTTTAAATGTATACGTACCACATGCCAGTCTGAAGTGGCCTCTAATCTCCCTCTCTGGGTCAACTAGAGTTCAATTCCGTGAAATATAATGTTCTTTCGTGTCGCCATACACTCAAACAGCCCATGCATCAACGATGGTCGTTGCTTTTCGTCTTGCACTAGCTTTTCTGTGCTCGCCTCACGAACATCGACATTGAATCTCTCGGATGCCAGTGGTAGCAGCACTATTGTGCTTTGGTCCCAGGCAGCGATACTTCGCTGCACATAACCCCTTTAATCTGCGAATTGGGCCCATGAGTTCGCCATACTTGGACTTCTAAAAATCATCCTTTTTTTCGACCATTACAACAACCAACTTTCATCAAGGAATGTGTTCCATGTTATGTTTTCAAACGGGTTGAATCATAACATACTAGATTGGAAGTCAGAGTGTTCCATCGGAACAATTTCCTTCAACTCCAGGGGTTTGATTCAAGTTCCTAGAAAACCCACGTATCGTGGATCTAGTCACTTGCTCACTTCTATGCTGTCTTGCCGAATTACTCGATCTCCTCGGATAACTAACTCATCAACATCTGACACTACCTTTTTCCAGTCTTATCGTCAGAATATTATGACGTGGAACATTGGGGACTTGTTGACAACGAAAGGTGCATCAATAACTGGACCTGATGTCGAGTGATTTTCGCTGTATCTGTCATGTCTTTTTTTCAAAGAACAGCCAGCAGGTATCTGGATACTCGGAATAGGTTGTATACTATCTCCCCAATGACGTTTATTTGAGGTCTAGATGGCGGTCTGAATGGACATATCTGGTTTGCGTAAGCAATTAATCGTGTCTTCATCTTCTATCCTCTAAGTTTCTCTATATAGGATCTAGCATACCAATGTCCGCGGTACAACACGAATATAGCTATATATGGAGTCCGAAGAAAGGTCCAAATAAGACTATACGCCACTCGACCAGAAGCTATGTCCCAGTAGGTTAGTACATAATCTACATACAAGCCCAGCCAACATTAATTTACGACACTGGCCCGGCATTCTGGCCAAATTAAATACAAAATATAATAGAGATACAAGACCTTCATCGCTGACCATTGAAGCCTGTGACTTGTAGTCGGTACGTCCACTCTGGAAAGCGTTGCTCACATTTTTTCTTTATCCACTGACGGTGAGCTTCCTTAGCATTCAAACGCAACTCGACGCGTGTCAACCGCTGAAGGCGCCCCAAGACCCGCACAAGCTTTGGCCAGTTGATGCCATCATCTGTATCTAATCCAAGTTTATCACTCGGTATCAGCCAGAAACTGAAGGTAACTCGTTCTACGGAGACTGGGAGTTGAATCAGCATTTCCATGACCCAATTGAATGAGAGCTGTCTGGATTCCATATACCCAGCGCCGTGGCTTGGATCCACGAGGTCGGTAAAGTGGATTGATTTTAGATTGATATTCTTTTTCAGCGCAAAGCTTCGCATAGTGCATCCTGCCGAGATTCAAAGTAAGCGTTGGAATACGCCATTCAACTGCGTCACTCACTCAACCGACTTTTGGCAGAAATGACGAGTGAGCGAAGAGACGTGCCCACAGATGTCAAGAGTTCTCCTACGATGCGCTCGTTCCTCATTTCAACATCTTCAAGGACGACCTCCTCTACTTTTCCCTCTATGATCCCTGTCGACATCAATGCCGTTAATTCTGGGACCACTGGCATGCTATTCGCTCCCAAGTGAAATCTTCGTACGTGCTTGAGCACTTTGCCTCTGCGCGCAGCCTGTTTGATATCAAAGCAACCCCTCCACGATACGTCCTTTAACTGCAAACATTCGAGCTTGGGAAATTGCTGCAGGAGAGCCACAAAACCTGGATAGTCAACACGGCACGATTCGAGCTTCAGGTATGTCACATTAGGTGAGCCGCTGAACCAGTGTGAATCTGGCATGACGTTCCAATACAGCAGAGTAAGATGGGTTAGGCTCCGCAAGGAGGCGAGTACTGCGAGATTGTACTGCTGCTTTGGAGAACATTGAGACCGCAGGGAGAGGGAGTGAATAGTAATGTGAAAGTGGGAGACAGGCCGAGAAACGTGGCACAGAAAGTTATTGAGTGATTTAGGTGGAAGGGAGAGGTCGAGGTTTATGGAACGGAAGAGGTGATGTCGACTCCTCGCCTGCCAAGCTTTACATACGAGGCTACAGGCTTTCAAGGCACAAAGGTCAGTGTCAAGGTAATCGATAATAATGTCAATGAGCTCAATAGGGAGTACCTGAAGAAATTGGGACATTGTGGGGTAATAGAATGATACAAGATCTACCTTTCCTTTATATGAACCGTGAGACACAGCCCATGCTGTAGAGAATCGATATATTTAGTACTACAAGACGACTTCAGACTGGTTACATTGTATACTGTTCCGCGAGTAAAGGGCATCAGCTCTCATCACTACCCGTCCATTTATGATCACAGGGTGCTCTGGACCCAGAGAGAGAAAGCGGCGTAAAATGTTTATGGAATCGCCATATTTTAAGAATGAGTCAGCATGAACACCGGGACGTTTTGATTTTTGATGTGAGGCATCATCGGTGGAGCCGTAATCCGCCACTTGATGCAACGAAGGTTGCTCCACGACGAGAAGGCAATTAAGTAGATCTTTCTCTTGGTTATTCCAGCAGCGCCTCACAGATATAGGTGGTCTCGGCAGAGCTACAGATAGATCTTGATGGAATCAACGCACACTGCCTTGCGTACTTGATTTTGAAGAAGTGCGTTCAAGTCATGGCTAACAACGATATCACACACATTCTGCAGGTTTGCGTCTAGGATTTCACAGTTGGGGATCCCATGTGTTCCAAAGCCCATACTATGCGATATGGCTGTTACCTTTCGTTCTCCAACTCAGGCTTGAAGGCAGGACTGATCATGGCTCTGACCGTCATCATGCACAGGAGCCGTAGACTGTTTTGATTGAGTTGTGATGTTCGAGGGACCCGTATTCTCTCGACAGGCTTCTCCGGCGACCGATCCCTCGGAGACAATCATGATCACCGCTTACCATCATAAACAAAAGGCATATATGAGGCCTCTTTTTCAGTGATGGTATGATGTTAATGGCGTTTTGATTGGAGTTTTATGATGAGAATTCGTGTTACAGACTGGGATAGAAGCGATGCGGCCATATCTGTGATGTCATCTTTCGGATGAATGGCCTGGAATGTAGTCTCACGAAGAGACCAACCGGCTCCACAGTTACCAGGAACGAAAGAGATCTTGAGCTTATTTGGTGCATTAGTTTTCAGCGTTGTGCATATGCAACACGACGTAGTATGAGGGTAATGCACCTACAAATCCGAACTTAGTCGAAGGTATGATCAAGATTCTGATGGGGAACAGGAGAGGCTCTGCCCAAGGACTCTGATCCCTGGCTTATTATAGTAGTGTGTCAAGGTCTTGCTCCTTCACTGCCCTTTGGAACGATGCAACAAACGAAGTTTCATCACGTCAATAGAAGCCATACTTGAACGCAATGACGATAGCTCTGCCGCATTTTTCATTGAATCTTTCGTTACAAGTTTTTTCCGTTTGGAAGAAACTTCGACTTCGTGTATGATTACTTGAAATACAGACTTTAAAACAGGAGTCTGATCGAGCTATAGGGGAGTGTGTTCCGCAGAATCTATGCGCTCGAAAACGGAAAAGGAAATGAGGGCCCAGCTACTAAGTCTCGTGATGCTGCTCCAATTTTGAACATAACTTCGCAACATGTGTTTCTCGGAAAACGCCGAGACCTCGTTCACAAGGACAACTTTAGCCAGGAGCACAATGATAAGGTACCTCTGCCGTTTCTTAAACAGCAAACTCGGGTCATGCAGATGTGTATATTTTGACGTAGGCGAAGAGAAAGCGGGCTAAGTACTGTGTATGTAAAAGGTGATCAAGGGTGAGGTGGGCAAGTAGCGAGAAAATTAAGAAACAGGCAAGAAAGAGGATAGAAATTCTGTAAAGGAATAATAATAAGCGTGAGCCGATGCGACTTTCCATTCGCGTGCTCAAAGTCAGGATTTCGAACTTGCGAAAATCGCAATCAGGCGTAACACTGAGTTCGAAATCTGAGGTGAGAGATGAGGATCCTACTCATCAAACGGCTGAAGGGTAGTCTCACCGTATAATAAATGCAACGAAATAGAATCAGAGTCACTAGAATACAATACTGGAAGGAGGCTCTGCAGAGGAGAGCGGAATTAAAATGAATGTGAGACAAGAAATGGAAAGGTGAGAGAGCTGATATATAGAAGCTCACCTGCACTGATCTCAACCCGGCATCTGCGTAGCTGAGAGCCGAGATCGGCTTCTAGCCAAGAAAAGGAGGCAGGAGGCGCGGAGTGAGTTGGACTGCCTGCTACGCAGAGACCTCCGAAAACGCTCCTTACCTTCGGAACCCGCGTTTACGACGAAAACATATCAATAAACTTGCATGTATAAGAGCGGTAGAAAATTGAAGAACATGTGTGATTAAGTGTTAAATACAAGACAACCTTCGAAATCATTTGAAATTGAGTGCCACATTAATCAAAAAATCATTTAGTTTTCGTCTGCATTCAAGATAATTCTTGTTTCAAGCTTTCAGGGTCCACAAATACTAGCAATCTTCTGTACCAAGAAAAGTAAGAAATTGGTACATTCGTCTGGGAATTTAGGTCCCCTGGTTCAACTCAAATTTCACGACAGTGAGTCCATCTTAAGGTCTCAGTGTTTTCCGAGCAAGCCTCGGTGAATAGTGTTCACTCAGTCCTTGCTTCAATCTGGGAGATTTTAAATGCCTCGTTAAGGTCTACTTCTGAATGACTGGGTTCAATTGTTGGAGCTAATGGATGCACCTGCCTTCGCTACTCTTCATGTTTTGATCGACGACATCCAAAATACTTGCAAAAGACAATAAGAAAAGGTCGTCACACCCTTGAGAAAATCATTATCTTGATTCCCTCGTCTACCCTCATCATCTTTTTCCTTCAGATCCCTGACTCAATGTCTGAACCCTGCTAGACCAAGAAAAAATATGATCGATGGACAAGGAGCATCTTGTTGAACCCCCGTGAGAATGGTCAAAACAACGAGCGCTAGCATGGTTTGACCCAGAGGGTCTTCTTTCTAGAATTTTCTGTTTCGAACAGTCGTCAGAAATAGGGGCCACTTGAACAATGATAGTGGCCAACACAGTGACCATAAAAACTGTCAAAGGGCAAGATCCTCAGGATAAAAACCCATCTCAAAGGCCACGACAGTGTTCCTAATACCATCATACCATGTCCTTCGAAACCTTCGTCGAAATCTATCCTTTCGGCTTTCCTCATCATGACGACTTTACTCCTGAGGAAAGCCAAGACACCTTGGCATTAGGGAACGAACTGTTGCAACTCACAGAGAGACTACGGATAGAGAAGAGGGAATGGCAGGATCTAGAAGGCCTCGACCTACCCGAGTACAAGACGAATGAAGAGTGGCTAGAGGCAGCGATAGTGTCGGGTCGAACAGGGAAATCAGCTGAGGAACTTACTGCCCTTGTCGCACGATGGACAAAGATCTCAGACGACCTCGAGGCGGTGATGCAGCGATTAAAGAAGGTGATGATGAACCCCAATAAGAAGGCCCAGATTCGTCGCATACTTTCAAGCGTCTTTTCTTTCTCCAAAGGTGAGGGAAAGTATCATTACACTCTTAAATCCTGACAATGACGGTCCGCAGAAGATGATCTAATAGACACCGGATCGTCAAAGAGAATTCCTGGCGGAGGCGGCGGCTTGACGAAGAGTTGATACACGAAATAAATATGCTATCCAAGAGTCCTGTAGAGAGTATACAATGCTATGCGTAAACATTCACATAAACATACACGAATGGCGCGCGTCATGTTGCAGGATCATGAAGAACAGCCAGTAGATACCGATCATCTAGAAAACGGAGCCTCAGTCGGAAGGTACAGATCATGGGATATTCACGTACTAGGTGATATCATCAGTTCATGCCGCTTTGTTCGTATCCTCATAAACCGGACTTCGTCCTATCACATTTGCTTTCATGTTAAAGAGCGTCAGCATTTAAAACGACATATACGCACTCCATCTGTCCCCCCTGCGTGAACTTCTTCCAGTCCGCCTTGAACGCTCCCTACAATTCGCCCGATCACGGTCGCATACTTCCGTCCTTGCTCACCATCGAAAATGACTCCAGAATGTCGAATAATACTCGCTGGATGCCCTCTCGATAGTAGCATGTAGCCGAGTACCGAGCGATGAGATGAAAGCATTGCGAGTTGTGCTTCAAGCTCTGGCGGCATAGCAGAGGATGATGAAGAGTTACTTGGCACGGTTTGGACATTTGAATCAAATGACGTTCTTGCTGGCGCTGTCGTACTCGTAGACTATCGTCACGTTTGTGAGGTTACAAATTGTTGAAAGTTTTATGAACAACGAACCATGCGAGATGAATGCTGATTTCAGGTAGATGTTTGACTGTGTTGTTAAGGATCAGCTGGCCTGCACGTGTTCACGACGCGTTGACGCTTTGAGGTGAAAATGTGACTTTCCTATACTACTTACAGAAGTCGAGCAGCCTCAGTTATCTTTTTTTTGAGCCGAACGGTCAACATACGAAATCCCAAACAACGCTCTAGCTTTTATGTTATAATCCATCATCTCGCAGAGGTTATTCGTCGGTTCCAGCAGACGTGCATCGAGCGCGATTGACCAAGATATTGTCCATAACTTGCACTTCAGTACTTGGATGCCAAGACGAGATTACTTCGCAGGATCGTAGGATTGTATATTACTGGCTATCAACATCGATTACTAATCTACACTATAATTCAACTCCTATTATGCAGCCATATGCTTCGCGAATAATATCAACGTAAAGGACTTAGAGTCTAAGAAATACCTAACAGACCACATACAAGAGGCCAAGTAATGAGTCAGTGAACTTGATCAAGCGCTTGTGTCTCGCGCAGAAATTGTAACATTGAATGGTTCAATATGACTAGAATGGATGCATAAGCACTCAAAATGACAATATGACGTATCAATCACCTTGTGTCTCCAGCAGTAAATTGCAAAGTGGGTATAGGACTCCCAGCAGGCAGAGATATGTCAAACTTTGAGAGAATTCCTGCCATCGTAAAAAGCATCGTGGTTTCCGCGAAGTTTATCCCTAAAAATATGACTTAGATCTATGGTGAATCGAGTGTAGAGAGGAACCGCACCTGGACATCTACGCCTCCCGAATCCAAAACAATAGGTCCTGGGATCTGACTGCTGCGACCTGCTTGATGATTGAGCAGAGGTGAACCGTTCAGGATCAAAGCTATATGGGTTGGGATACAAGTCCGGATCATGTAGGATTGCCCTTCGCACATGAGCTTCCCTATCATACGGTGAGGGAGAAAGCCTACCAAACATTGGCTATGACTGTGGCACCTTCTGGGATACGATATCCCTTGTATTCATCCTCTTGAGTAACTCCATGAGGTAGAGCTGCTCACGACTAAGAGTAAGTCACGCTGGACGAGTCTTTCAATAGCGCACCTAGATTGGCTACTGGAGCGTACCGAAGTACCTCTTTCATAACTGCAGGAAGGTATTCCAGTTTGCTGAGATCCGATGGTTGAAGCACATGTCCCTTGCCGGCCAACGCATCAAGCTCGGCTTGAGCCTTGCTTTGAATAGGGGGGTTTAGGGCCATGAGCATAATGAACGACACGAGAGCACAGAGCGTCTACCCAACCATACAATTCAACAAAATCTTCGAACTCTAATCTGAAAACGCACAGTATCGCTAGCACCGGCGTATAATCCACCAGCGCACCATTTGACAATGTCTTCCTGTTCAGCATCTACCATATCAATTCCATTTGGACGAATATATCGCGAGGTAAACGACTCGATAAAATCGCCAGTTTCCTAAAGGATTTTCTATCGCATGACAAGTACGAAGTGCAAATACACGGCGTATCATACCATCTGCTTCTTAACCCATTTATGAGGAACTTCGGACAGCCCCTCCAATTGCTGTCGCCAGATCTCTCCTTGAAGTTTCCATCCCGTGCCAGGAAGGAAAGAAGGAAGATAACGCACTGGGTAGCATCGCATCAGAGGTCTCAACGTCGTGAGGACCTGGGGGAACTTACTAATAGGAAAATAATCAACGAGCCATCTACCAGGGGCCATTGCCAGGCCAGATATCTTTGATGTGTCCTCGGTAACCTTGATGAACGGGTCGTTTTCAGTAACAGTATACCCGAAGGCCATTTTCATAATAACTGCGGCTGCGTTCCTTTGAGAATCATAAGCTTTTGAATGATCAGGACAGAAAATAATTTACCTCCTAATATGTTTTGTGAATTCTTTGGGGTTGTCAGCAAACCCATCAAGAAGAACTTTCAATTCGGACTGCAACAAAGGCCAGTATTCTTGCGTGACACGGGCGTTCAATCCAGTTTTCAGGAGCTTTCTATATTTTTTGTGGCGGCTGTCAAGAGAAGAGACGTTGAAAACAGTCTTTCTGCGGTCACAAACATCGTGGAGCATAGGGTACTTGGGGCGGTCGGAGTAAATGTTCGCGCGCTTTTCTAGTAGATCATGCACAGTGGCTACGTCGTTCAAGACGACGATACGACGATTGTACACCCGAAAGGAGATGATAGGGCCTATAATATTATGTTCATGTCAGAACGCAAGCCGGAATATGATGTAGAGTACTACTTTTGAAGTCATGAGCCCAAGAATCGTAGAGTCTCCAAGGTTCCGCGGCAGATAGTAGATGTTTGACCCCTGAGAAAGTATATCCGTGAGGTCCCGGCGGTAGTGGTAAAGGAGCCCAAGTTCGTAAGAAACGATATAGTATACCCAGGGAGACAAATAGACAACTAATGATGTAAAGACAGAGTGGATGCATATAGGTGAAAGACACCGATCGCTTCCATCTCACCATTATATAGTTTCAAGCCTAGACGCTGTGCATGCGGTGAAATAAATAACAGTGTGACTCAGTTTTTGTTTACGGGGTACTCAGACCATCTGGTAGCCGACAGGCCCGATGATACTCTGATATCAACCCCATCTGAGTCAGGGAAAACAGGCAAAGCAGGAGAACCCTTCAATAAAGCCGAATCCTTTGTTCTCGGAAAATGGAGCTAAGCATGATGAGCCCTTGAGGTTGACCGGAGAAGTTATTTTTGGGGTGCCCTCGATTTCAACGCTCTTGGTCGCCCCTTTCATTCCATGTGGAGTTGGTCAATTTGAGTTAGTCAATTTTATCCAGTTGTAGTTGTGAGAGGCAGTGAAGGTAGGTGGTTATGCACATCTACCTCTGCGCTTCATTGCTGTGATAGGATGACTTTAATGGTTCCGTGGAGGGCGCTTAGCGGCAACAATCAATCTCGCCGTGTCGGGTTGTCACGTGAGATTGTGACGAAGGTCTCGTATGTTCATGGAAGGACACAGGAAGTTGAGTTTACAACGACGTCTCTTTCTTTCGAAGTGGATCTCAGGTATAACACATTACCCATACTAGGTCACTCAGACAATTCTGATAGTAAGTAGACGTATTTCTACAAAAATTACATGCGGTTATATGTAAAACAATGCGACTATGACGGTTCAAGCGCTTAACGTCAACATTACGGAATATTATCCGGAAACACGAAGGGTTTCAAGGGTCTGATTCACAGCTTAGACGCCTAGAATCTCTGCGACATTGTCATGACGAGGGATCATCCTGATACGGAAAGGTACTGGCGAGCGGCCAGAAAGCCCATCGTACTCCGTAAGGTCGATAGGCTTCCCGGGTATTTCTTCCATCCTGAAAGCCCAGAGCATTCTGGAGATAACCAAGAAAACTTCACGTTCTGCGACCCACATTCCTGGGCAGATACGGCGTCTAAAATTCATGAGCATGGCGTTTCGTTAACTAAATTATGAGCGTGGACATACCCCACTCCGAACATCCAATGATCACGTTCGTATGGGTCTGCTAAATTAGCTGATTCTGAGGACAGGCTAGAATCATTGAGATACCGTTCAGGCTATTCAAGGACAAGAATCAACTCAGGGTCAGGTGCTAGAAAAGAAGGATCTTACGTTGAAGGAATGGGGATCAGGATGGCGTCGAGAGTCGTGATGCATAGTAAACTGACCGAATTCAATCATCTGCAATGCGTGATTCAAATTGTACTTACTGTATTCAGTACGACGACGGTGTCTTTAGGAATGAAGTGTCCTCGGTATGTGACGTCTTCCGTATTGACGTGTGGTGTCCCCAGCCAGAAGGGGTTATGGCAACGTTCAACTTCCTGCGAATCGTTTGGTCAAAATCAGTGTTTCAAGGAAGAAGGGTCTGACCTTGATGATTGCATGGACGTATGGGAGATTCTTTTCATCTTCTACTGTGGGTAGACGCCTTCGTCCAACGACTTGATCAAGTTCTGCGTGAGCTTTGGCTTGTATTTGGGGGTAAGCCGGGATAAGCGCTGAGAACCACTGCATGATAGAAGCAGTCTGGTTGCATGATGTCAGAAAATCCAATAGAAAGAGCTGTCAATATTCAGCTGACTGTTTCCACACCGCCAATCATGAAGGCGGAAGCCAGAATAGCCATGTCAATATCGTCCAACCCTTCCTCCTCCTTTTCCAGGATCATAGTCTTGGCTAGACATTCGGGAACAGACTCTCCGCGGTTAAGCTTCGCTTCAATATTCTTCAGGAAACCACCATACGTCTCCACAAGGTCTGAATGGAGCTTCTTCCCCCTGGTAATCATATAATTTGGAATACGTTGAAGAAGCGGGACAAAATCTGTCAAGTTGGATACCGGTCCGGTCGTATTCCTGGATGGGGTTGCGTCAAATAAGCAATCATAAACATGATACAAGGGGCACACGAACATAAATTCTCGCGACAGCTTGAGAGCTGTCGAGACAAGTGGGTCCTCTATGGCATGTGTACGAATGCCAAAAACGATTGTGAGCATGTTGTTAAGTGAACAGCGACCTGCATGTGGCTGGGGATTGATGGGTGTCGTGCCAGCTTTACCGTACCTGTACAGCTCCCGCACGAGAACGGAGGCTTCATAATCGAGAACGGGGGTGTATTCATCAACGGCACGCGCATTAAGCCAACCGGCTGCGATACGTCGATGCTTCCTCCTGTAGATTGGTGGCGTTAAGCATATCAAAGTCGGTGGGCACGTAACCAAAGACGGTTACCATCGGTCGTTGTAAGGGGTAGCGGTGATACCGCGGCCAGCGAAGATGGTTTGAGACTTGAGGAACATTTCTTTTCTGGAGGAGAAAATGGCACCATTTGTGACCATAAGATCTTTCACAATCTGTGGATCCGAGATGATGACAAAAAGCTGGTTTCCAAGCCACATTGAGTAGAGTGGACCAAATTTCTTCGCCCAGTAGTCTAAAGTGAGTTCTGGGTACTTTGTCAGGAATGGAAAAGATCCTAAGCCGAGACGTTAGATATACTCTAGACTAAATCTTCTAATATTACGCTGAGCTTACCGACTATGGGTAGTCCTGTTGGACCGTCAGGAATGGGGTCACCGGCAAAATTCTTGGGTCGTCTGGCTCGCAATGTTTTTGCGACAAGGTAGACAAAAGTCGAAACAATTGAAGCGACAAGGAGGACTCCCTGAGCGAGGTTAGGAAGAAGCGATGGACTTTCGTATATCAGAAAGAAGGATGTCATGAGAAGAGGTAGAAGATGTGATGTGAGCGGGAGAGACAAAAGACGCCCGTTAAGCATCCAATTGATAGTCAAAGTCCTTCATTTTAACTATGCGATTCAATGGCGTTGCGCGTGTTTTTCGCCTACCAAGATCGAGGAATTCAAAAGCATTGAGGCAACAACCTCGTGGCCTCAGGAAAATGATGGCGAGGCTAGGACCAACGTGAGATCTAATTGCGAACACTTTGAGGAACCGATCGCGTAAGGACCTAAGGAACAGGAGAAAACAACAATCGGGAATAGTTGCGACTTCCTGTTCGAGAAGAAATACGCTGTATGTAGGTGAAAAGCTTTGCGTGACTTTTCACACGGCATTTCGGAGCCCTGAATAGGATCGTTGATGAACCATTTTTTCCCCGCGGCTCGCGACATCTTGGAGAAACGATAGAAGACGCTACATGTTGGCGAAATTCATGCGATTTGACGACGAACAGAGTTGTCAAAAGCCGACATCGCTAATTCAGACGTGGTAATCAATAATCCTCGGGTCAATAGTATCCGCTTGAAAAGAATGTGACAGCCGTCGGTGCATGAAGTCAGTCAGTCGCGGGGTACAGGTTGCTTGACGAGCGGTGCGTGAAAAAGCGGCCGCCGATGACACCGTAAGTAAATCGTTGGTGGCTGGTGACGATGCCTTCACCGCACAGCAAAATTGACGTTGCGACAGGCCGATATGTCATTCCACAGGAGAGTCGGATTGGTCAGCCGAGCGATATCTGAATAGCGGTAAACCTCCCGAGATTGGCCAAACATAAGGAAGACCATCTGAATTCAAAAAGCAACAGTGACGATCATTATCGCCATGGGGCTGTGGCCCCTTTATCCTTAATGTTGAGAGCCAGCAGATAATTCCACAAATCAGAAATGTTGACTGGGCCCACATGGTCTTCACGGTTTATAGCGATCAAAAAATATCCAGTTGTGGTGGAAGAGAAGTAGGTATCAATCAAAATTGGTCATACATTCATGGATCAGCACTTCAAAGCTTCATTCAAATTCCAAACTGCGCTGTCAGCGATGGGTCCGGATGAACAGTTATTTTCTCACGCTGTTGCAGGCAGTTGTCGATTTTCGTTACTATATCTCCGGCGTGACCACACAACGTTTGAAAATCTGATCTTCCACCTCGTGCTGAGCGTTGACGTTGAGGCGTTGCACGCGGCCAGTCAAGGTAAGTTCCAGGAATTGATGGATAATTCGAAGAACGTTCAACACCAAAGTTTGATTCGCCAGGTTTTGTGATTTTATCATGTCCACTAGTACCAAACACCGTCTTGCACGGTGGCCACCCTGGCTCTCTCGTTGGCTTGGTTATCGTGCAACGCCTCCTCCAAAACAACCTGAATATATCGTCTGGTTATGGTCGTTCATTGGTGCCTTCTGCGGAATCTCGCTGATTCAGGCAATCTTTGGGCAAGCACAATATTTCATTTCGAGAGGAGTACCACCTATTGTGGCCAGTTACGTGAGTTGCTTTTGTATGAGAATCCTTGAATTATCAATTGAAGCCCACTAGGGAGCCTCAGCTGTTTTAATCTATGGTTCTATTGAAGCGCCACTCGCTCAACCTCGTCCTTTGCTTGGAGGTCATTTCATCGGGGCACTCGTTGGGGTGTGCATCACCAAGTTGTTCCACCTTCTTCCAACCGAAGAACGTTTCCAGCAGCTTGAGTGGCTTGCTGGATCCCTAGCATGTGCGACTTCCATCGTGGCCATGCAGGTTACTGGTACGACCCACCCACCTGCAGGTTTGTTCCTGTCTTCTGGAATGAATATGCCGCCCATGACATTATCGTAGGTGCAACGGCATTGCTCGCAGCCGTCAACTCTGACATTCGTAATATCGGCTGGTACTACCTTCCAGTGGTGTTACTCACCTCAACGCTTGCGCTAGTGGTCGCTCTACTTCTTAACAATGTCCAGCGCCGTTACCCTGTCTTCTGGTTCCATCCTGCATTGTCTATTCCTGCTCCCGTGTCTCCGGAACTTGGAGGACCTGAGAAAGACAATCAATCAAAATCTCCTGTTGAGAGTAAGGGTAGTATCGCAACGCCCAAGCAGGGACTGATATCACAAGTCTAAATCTCATATGGTATGTCAGCGATGAATTCAATATGGTCGCTTACGTTTTTCTTCAATTCCGGCTAGATCTGGAACTATCAAATGCTTTTTCTTGGCGCACTGATAGCGCGATGAGTGCCACTGTTCTTGGTATCTTGATGATAATATACATACATTTGACCTTATGTGTAGAACGAGCTATGACCCGTGCCTTCGGCATGGGTTTTTTTGTAGGATATATATATCTATTGAAAAGAGCCTTTGATACCTTTCTCTCCCATGTGCTAATAGGGAAGGAATAGCGTCCATGATTCGTGATAGAGCATATTTGCACTGCATCTAAAAAAATTTTGTCACCCTATTTCGGACAAGTTGACGTACTTATTTAGAAGGACTTGCCAAAAGAGCAAAACTTTGATGGTCCTGCAACAAAATTAGTTTGCTTACTTGGAGGGGCCGGACCGCCGGCAAACTAGTACAAGTGTTACAAGTACTATAAACGTTCTTGGATATCCCTCGCCTTTTACAGCTCACTAACCCAGACTTTTCCTGTTCCTCCCCATACCAAAAGTATGTAGGGATGCCGTATACATTTTTCCAGTACCTAGGCTCTTTATCGAACTCCGGCCTTGTGACCCTACCTCCTCTTTTTCCAGTTTTCTTATTTTAGCGCTTGTCATATGATTGGTATATATGATGGCGATATATACCTACATGGCCGTTTCTGTTCCTGAAAAATTTTCAAACGGAAGAGCGCTGATCTACGTTCGACTCTGACTTGATTATAATCAAGAAATCGACTCGACAACATACATCGGAAACGTAAACCCATATGTAAACTGGACGTATAAACATCTCACATCCTTTGTGGGGTTCAAGTCTCTTTTAACCCAAAACGTTATCGATATGTATAGGATCACCATAGTGGCACTAGTAATTGCATGTAGGCAATGGTACGATTACATCTTCAATCTAACAAAACTGGGGCTGTCAGATGACGAGCGATTGAACGTAGTGTCATACCCCATTCTGTTGTTCTAAATCAACATGATTCAAGGACTCCATGATGATTATCTCACCATCAACCTGTTTATGGGGCAAGGATGGTCATAAAACATTCTAAAGGCTAGATGGAGTATACTTTTCAACGCAAGCGATCCGTCACTGATTTTTACTAGGATCTACAGCGTGGAGGTTCGCCAAAACCAGGTCCCCGATGACCACGATCCCGTGGTCGGAGGCTGGGAACCAATCTTACACAATTGAGGACGTCATCCTGATCCTGATGACCTTCAAAACATAACAGGTACAATCAATTTCTCTTTCTTGTCCCTGTGAGTATGTCGTCTCAGGAGGAAGCTCCCGGTCTTTCGAGACGTGTGTCAGCGTGGATCCCGGTAGCCGCGGTAAATGCTTTGAAATAATTGTCTTCTCAAGTTGGTTCAATTTCTCCATAGTTCGCCGGCACTAGTATCGCTTTAGCTATCCCTCTCGTTGCTCTCGCAAGACAAAGGAACTCGGTGCTTAGAAAGGCATTATCAGAGACTAATGCTGCCCCTCCCAGACGTAGTGTCAATTTAGGCCGTCTCAATCGTGCATCCACACCGAGTTCTCAAACTACCGAGGCCGGAGCATCCGTACATTTTTCTGCCCCGGGCACGGGCGAATTACTTTCTGCTATATCTAAAGTAGACTCCAGCACAGCAATTTGGGCAGGGAAGGCATTTATGATTGCCACGGGTATTGTGACCGTCGGAGGCGTCGCGCTTGTAGTCGGAGTCAAGTCCATGATGGGTGTCAAAGATGTACGTGTTCCGCTCACGAGATTAGACCTGTGATTAAACTTCATGCAGACGAAGGACTTTGCGAATCGGATGCGAATGTTGGTATGGCGTTGTCTACCAAGCTTAACCTCACAGATCCACCGACTACCGGATGAGGATGATCAGAGTGCACCACATTCAAAATCTTTGGATCCAGACCCAACGTGGAAATGGGAAGAAGCAGAAAAGCGTTTGCAGGCTTCCTATCAAGAAGGCGGTTTTCCCGCGTGGACTGAGACGGCTATGAAGGAATTAGAGAGTGAAGTAAAGATAGAACGAGCCCGGCGGCAAAAAGAGTACGAGAGTGCAGAAGCGAATCGGTAACTCGCAACAGCTGCAGGACTGTGAGCCTTCTTCCGAGATTACATATGTGTCTATTCGGACAACAATGCCTGTAGCCTTTAGATGCAGACTTCGGCGACCGTCTGATCGACATCCTCCTCAAACGATCTAGGCGACGTCATGATTATCGCTTCCGACCTCGTTGCCAGAAGTTGGATACGGCGTGGCCATGCTTTTCTTTTTGTGTCGCTCTAGCTTGGTTCATCTCCAGATGGATCTTGCATTCCACAGTATGCGTTCCGACTCGGTGCTCACTTCGCTTCGGGTAACACTTGTATTTTGCAATGCTCTGTGCCTCGTCGACTTTTCTGATGAAATGGCAAAAACAGCTGCTTCGAAAGATGTCTTCCAGTTGCCACGTTGTACATATTTTGTGATTGAAACCTGAGGCAAATCCATAAGTACTTCGGGAAAATCATGGCCGGACTCGGAGATATAAGAGGTAGTCCAGAGTAATGGATTCGGTATCAATTAACTTGAAACGTTGAAAGGCACCAAGATAAGAATGTACTTCATCTGCTAGAACCGACAAGCTCGGGGAAAATGGTGGCTGGACATAAAAACTTCCAAGATATATTATTTAATTCAAAACACTAAGTTCTGAAGGTTCCGAACATATTATTTCGGGGCCTATATAAGGGGGATTGATTTCATGGAAGAAGACGGAAGGATCCCATTAACCACTCATGAATGACAAGTCACAGCCTTGACGCTTGACGTTTTAGTGCGAACAGGAGAAACTTGGATAAGTACGCATGAATGTTCAGATACAGATACTCGAACCTGTCAAATCTGGTCGATTGAAGTGACGCCACATCCTAGGATTGATGATCAAAGCAACTCAAGATGTAGATACTGGGCACCTCTATGATTCTTAGAAACATTTACACGAGTCGTGACCCATTATCCAGCACAGATGTTCAAAGAATAGCAACTCTGAACGAATTCCATGCGCATAGCGTTAGATCATGGCATAATAGCATAAGGGCGCACACAACACGCTACATCGATTTTGGTGGACTAGAGACCTAATACCCTCATGAAACCGCGACTCCGAGCATGTTTATGCCTTCTTCGCCTTGTGAACGGCCTTCCTCACGACGTCTCTCCGCTGCTTCTTCGCCAACATCACTGAGAAACGACCGAAATCGTTAAGCGATCGCCTCTTCTCGATCGCGGTGCGCCTCTGTGCCCATGCAGATTTCTCCCACTTCTCAGCAAGAGCCTCCTTCTCAGCGAGTCTACGGACGGCACCAGTACCAGCACCACGAGGGAGACCAGTGAGTTTTAGAGGTGTAAGGGTGAGGTGCTTGTAGGGGTATGCCTGGCGAGGAACGGATGTCGTGGGACCGTCGATGATAGCCTGAGGACGGGACAATGTTTCAACACAATAGATAGATAGATGGTCATGGACAGCCAACGCACCCGGTTATGGTCGATGATCTCAGCAATAACGGCAATTTTGCCAGCGGAGGGGCCGGTCTTGAGGAGAACGACTGCAGAACAATGAGAGACTAAAAATTTGTGATCAGGTTTCTGAACGCACCACGGCCGACCTCGACGAAACGCTTGAAGTTTGATTCCTAGAAAAAGCATAGTATCAGCATACAATCCTCAACAACTCTCGAATGGCCGTCGAAAGAAACTCGCAGCAACCCCGCCCGAGCCAAGCACAAGTCCATCTAACAGCATCATCCGACCAAACTTTTCCCAATCCATCCATAATAGCTTTCCGGCCCATTCTTTCTCACTGCGGTTTCATTCGTACGGTCTGGCAGAGGTTCCTGTATGATCGTCGGACTTACGGGCATCGTTTTGTGTCTTGAGGGAGTCCGAAGAGGTCTTGATGTCGTTGGTGTTGGTTGTGGCTGTGACTTGCGATAGTATGACTCTGTTTGAAACGGGAATTGCCGGTGGTCCAGGTTTTGAAGTGCGTTTTAACAAACGCCTTGAAATAGGTTCAATTCAAGCGCTGCAGTAGGTGTGTGCAGACAGGAGATTCAGCTGTACTCGCTCCCTTCCCACGAGACATGAACGATCTTGCAAGGTAGAAAGTGGTCCGATAGTTCTCCTGAAAATGGTGAGCCCATGACTAAACTACCTCTCTAAGGCTTCAACCTCTTAGCGGGGCTGAATGGAGTTGTGGGTTATGAATTTGCTTGCTGGACGGACTTTAGAAACTCAATATTTAGATGCTCGCTATGCCGCTTCATATATCCATATCAAGGCCCAAGGTGGTGTATGTACTACGACTGCCCACGATGCTCCTTGTTTGGAAAATCTGCCCCTTCTATTGAGCATGACAGATGCAAAGAAACCCCTCCCCGTGATCTGCACGCTATCTCATCGGTGTTCAGGCTAGTATCAAGGAGAACAAGAGCACCAATGGAGTGCAGGTTCAGGTCCTGTAAGCTCGAAGCTGCTAACAGTAATGTGCCAAGTCGATTACGATTGCCACAAGCTCTTATAGACCAGGGGATGTGCCGGAAAGTCCTGTTCAATGTGCGAGACATGGATATCTGCGCGCCAAAAAGTTAGAGGGTTCCGGCTATCCTTTCCAGTGAAGTGCAACTTCATCTTGATCCTACGATCAACGAAGTTTTGCACATCTGGCACAGCCCTTATAGCTGCCACAATGTCAGGTCTGTCGACTTGCGTATCACATTTACGGTTGACGCGTGACGTACTATACGTTTACCAAGTGGTACATGTCGCAAACAATCCCATGTATCAGACCTTCCCTGCCGCTGCGACATACCAGGCACGATACCAACCAGGACATATAGTCTTCAATTGGCTGTCCCTCTCTCGCATATCCAATCCTCTTGGCCCGTCTGTCATCGCTCTTGTCCCACTACGCGGGTCCGGCACAGCATATTCTAGCGCTATTGAAGCCTTAACTTTCCTCTCAAAAAAGCTCGTGAGCTCATTCCCTCGACACAAGTATACTGGACACGCACATTGCCATTCATTTATGGCACACAATGTCACGCTCCTCTTCTTTGCGAGTGGTTGAAGGGTCAAGGGAGAGTGTCGGGAGAGTAGCACTGTAGTGCGCGATGTGATTGCTACGACATTGACTGCATATAAGGCTTTGTCCACCAGAAGGTTAAGTCCCGGAGGTGGAATGTTCAAGTGGAATTACTCTGCGCAGCCCTGGAATACGTCAGGCTTACCTCAACGGGTCGACGTTTTTTTGCCAGATCATGCGGTCTAATGACATATAATTACAAACACGACCAGAAGGACTGTTTTTGATGTCACGTCTTATCTTGTTTTGGTCTATGTAGGTTCAAAGAGTTGATTGAGGCCTAACCTTCCTTCTAAGCGTCCACTATTCCAAGTTTCCGGCGAGCTTTCAACTTCCAGTCGCGCAGCTTGTTCGAGGTCGCGCACACGGGGGGTAATATTAGAACGGATCTACTACAATCAGTACAAACTGTCAAGCGTGCACGTATCTCCCGAACCCTGGTGATTCATCACCTTTGTTCACTTGCCTGCTTTGCGGCAAGGCTCTTTCGTTGCCACCAGACTCGTTTTAAGTGATCCTGTCTCCTATTCCTCATTGCGTCCTCCGGATATATCGTCTGTGAGGTAACATCATATATCAGGGATCTACTGGGTGGTCAGGTAGCGGGAATGTTGCGCCCTCCTTGTAGGCTTGCAACACTTCCGGACGAGCGAAATAACTCCAACTAGATACCCCTCCTCCAGGCCGATCTCTAGTAGTCGGCGCATCTTTGTACGCCGGTAGCTTTGTCTCGATCATATTTCGTAGGACTGGGTCAAGTTTTTCCCAACCACCTTCAACCTTCGCGCCATTCGCAACAGTCAGAAGCATGACGTTTGTCGCAGGTGTGGCCATGAATGGCAAGAGAGGCGATGTGCGTGTCCAGAAAACTTGCATCGAGGGTATAGATTGTACTGAACTATCGAGCTCAGCAGCTGGGAATGAGAATGAGAATGATTCTATTGCGCTGTATAACGCTTGCGGTCCTGCGTAATGATACTTCGGAGGACCCTGGTCAGCGGCGGAGTTCAAAGGGTTTGGGTATGCCAATGGGATGGTGATCCGGCAGGTATAGCTTCCACCTGGTTGGGCACGGGCTTCAAAAGTGCTCGTTGCAGGAAGATTCTGGTAAACGGGGTTGTTGGCCACATGAACAACTAGCATACTCGTAAATGCAAGTTCAACAGAAATTATCAAAGTGATACCTATGACTTTCTGGTCACTCCACGGATTGTGCCACACGTGGAGGACTTCTTCTGTCAATGGATCAAGATAGAGTTGAATTTCGCGTGTCATGAGGTCATAGCTGCCGTTCTCCAGCTTTCGGGCGCGGGTGACGCTCATGCCTTTCACCTTGAAAGTGACCTGTGGTCGTTCTCCAGGTAAATAGGAACTAAAGAGGTTATCTAGGATGATCAATTGCAACTCTACCGAGTCTACTCACAGAACCTGACCCTGCCACTCCACAACAGTGCTCTTGCTTTCGTCTGTACTCGCTCTGATACGAACGAAATCGGTCGCGTCTAAGTTACGCGTAGGGTTAGCTTCATGACCGGCTGTGACTGCCATGGCAGGACGAGAACAAGCAGATTAATGTAACAAGTGAGTCATTAAAGATTGATTTCTATGGGAAAATGATCATCAACAAGGCATTCTTCGGTGTTGACCAAGGCGACTCACATGACTATCTCGAATCTTCTAAGCGACTCGAATGGGGCTAAAAAAGGCTGTACCCAAGAATGATGGAGATAAACATATGTTCAAAGTAGTTGCGCCCCCACCTTGGTCGTATTTGATAACAGAGGTGACCGTATGTCTGAAATGGAGTCATTTACAGATTACCTTTCACCTGTACTCAAGCTGCTTTAAAACCCTCCATATAGCCAGGCGACCAAGTAATCAACCGAGATTTGAAGAAAATTACTAGCAAGTACTAGTTGGAACGTTTGTAACGTTCAAAGATCACACAGCAAAAAAGGTCCAAGAACTTGACACCTATTGACATATAACTCCATCGAGGACGATTGCCATTGAATGAACGTCCTGATGTCACGTCGCATAACCCAAAATCGCCCTATACTTCTTCTTAGTACCGTAGTGCTGTGCTTTGCGGACTTAGACAGAGATATATATACTTCATCGGGCTTGGGCTGGATGTTTTCAACAGGATCCAAGCTCCGCGAAGAGTGTAAATGCTGACTACAAGGTCACTGTGCCCAAGATGGATCGTCTCTACTTGTTACGGTCCTCCGTGTTGCATTTGTTGTTTCCTCCCGGATGCTCAAGACCAAGCAATTGATCATTCTGATCATCATTAACATTGACTTCCTGCATGTCGCGCAAGAATATGGCTTACATCACAGTAAGCCTGTATATATAGTGTAACATTAGAGGAAAAGTTTGGAGGGGAGAATCAGACCTCGTAAACATACGAAGCACAGAAGGTGGCATGGATAGATTTTAATCCAGGGTCCTGACAGTTCACTTGGACAGGCTGGGCGAGATATCGCAGAATACTTACTTTCACGAGCTGCAATAGAAAGAACCACTTTGAACAAGCTGCATGGAAGCTGTTTAAGAGGGTACTGGCCATAAATTTCATGACATTGACAAAAATTGCCGTAAAATAACCCTTTCATCCATTTCCCGTTGGCCCACAGGAAGAAAATGGCCAAATGCAGCCCTACTCGAAGTACGTTACACCATCACGTGTAAGAACAGTAATAAGGGGCCCTCTTGTTTTCCACCTCTGGAGTGCTGCAGCCTTCCATATCATCAAAATGACTGAGATGAAGGCAAGTGGCATGAACCACGACGCTATTACTCCTACCGAGTTAAGAAATAAGGACCTTGGAACGTTATCAGAAGGAAAGGCGACAGACATTTTTCCACTTCCTGTTTTCCCGGCGTAGATACCTGTATGTGTCGTGAAAACGACGTATCGAAAGATTATCGAAGACGTACAGCCAATGAAACATGGAGGCAGAGGCACAAGCAGCCAGTCACAATCGATAGCACGGCTAACGTTAAAGTCCCAGAACGCGCTTGCGCGATTGAAGAGAGCCCATGTAAGAAGTGAGAGGACCGCTGAAGTGTGATTAGAATGTCATAGGTCGAGAATCAAGTCCTGAGCGTCCTGACCTCCAATCATGAGCTGCTGAAAAAGATTGAAGATTCTCTGGAAGTAGACATAGCTCCGGCAACTGATTTATGAAGGAAGCATCAGTCGAGATCATTTGATCAAGGGTCGCAAGGTCTGCTTACATCTATAGGATACTCATTCGATATATGTTTTAATGCTGTTTTAACTGGGAACCCACCTTCAAAGGCCAAGTTGAGTTGACGGCTAGTAAAGTAAGTTATGAAAGCATATTTCGAGAGTCTTACAAGTCAATACTATATCTGATGATATCGTATATGCAATGATATTAGCATACCTGAACGAATGAAATGAATGAGTAAGTAAGAACAACGCACTGGTGCATAAAGAATAAAGACTGTTGGAGAACGAGACTAGCCAACCGTATCGACGTCATAGATCGGAGATGGTTACCGGAAGGTGCGCCGTAAGCCACCGCGGTATTTGCTATTCTCACTGCTGAGGCCAGAATGTGTTTCCCTTGGAAAAAGTGACAAAGAAAGCTGTCATGCTACTTCCATGTCATTTTTTGATGGGAAATACATAAGCAACTTCTTGTAGTAAAAGTAAGGAAATTATATACATTCATCCAAACTGTTTCCAGCAACAAAATGACATCTCTTTACGACTCTCTAGCCATCAGAAACAGCATGGAAATTTTTCTAATATTTCATTAGATATTTCTCTAGAAATAATAAACTAAATTTACTTTCAAAGTATGCATCAAAAGACAGAACCTTTTTCTTTCTGGGTTTTTTCCTTCAATGATTTTATCCTTTTTCTAGAAGAAGAAGTGCTTGAATGAGATGGGGAGATGAGTCTCAGAGTGCAGCCAATGGGAGATAATAGAGATGTAATAGTTTGGTCATGTTACAAGTTTCAATTCTCATTTATG
>JAGGAQ010000148.1:0-38223 GCA_017657225.1 Termitomyces sp. T69sscA | reverse complement strand
GCCACCACACCTATGGAGCCAGGTGCTGACTTCACTCCTGATTCCCCATCAGTATCCCCGATCCTCCTCTCACCTGCTGAGAAAACACAATACCGTGAAATGATTGGCTCACTGATGTATGCCGCAATCATGACGCGTCCAGATATCGCTTACGCTGTGTCCATTCTATCACAATATCTTGATGCGCCCCGATCTACCCATATGTCAGCCGTCACACGCGTATTCCGCTATCTTCGCGGCACATCTGGAATGAAGTTGACTCTTGGAGGCACTGACCCGGATATCTCTGGATACTCAGACGCTGATTGGGCATCCCACCTTCACCGTCACTCCATATCTGGTTTCGCATTCTTTGTTGGATCCGGCGCCGTCTCATGGAGCTCAAAGAAGCAGCCTATTATCACGCTCTCAAGTACTGAGTCCAAATATGTCGCGCTCACGCACGCATCCAAAGACGTTATTTGGATTCATAAGTTACTTACAGAACTTCCTTTCTTTCACTCTTTACCCTTACCCACTAATTTACATTGTGACAATCAAGGCGCCATCAGGCTCTCGAAGGATGCTACATTTCACGCTCATACAAAACACATTGACATTCATTTTCACTTTATTCGTCAAACCATCTCTTCTGGTCACATTCAACTCATTTATGTTCCCACTTCCGATATGATTGCCGATATCTTCACCAAATCTCTCTTCTGTGTCAAGTTTGAAAGGTTTTGCGAACTTCTTGGTGTTGAATAACCTGCCGCTCACATCGAGGGGGAGTGTTAAGGACATGTCGACTTATTGACATCATTTAGTAATCACCATATGTTATTCGTCGCTCGTTACTGTCACACCTCAGTGTTTCCTGATCACTGAGGTGTAAGTCTTCATTTCCGCACTGCGTTACTTACATTGCTAATTACCTGTAGTCATTCCTTTTATTACAGGTACATATATACAATGATAATATACTAAGTGTTTCCTGATCACTGAGGTTCATTCCTTTTATTACAGTTCCCAACATTGTCCGAGACTGGTCCTGCTCCAAGAAGCTCAGATCACTGGGCAAATCCTTACTAGGCAGACACAATGTACTACACACATAGCAGATACTGTCAACAAGTGCAAGGCATAGGAAACCAAATGGGGCTAGAAATGTGATGAGACTAAGGACAAGTAGCGCTGGTCATGTTTGGAGTGGTGTATCATGAGGGGCAAATGTTAGGGGTGCATGGAGGAATAAAGAATGAGGGATGGGGCTGTAAGCAAGTCACAGGGGGTTAATCAAAGGGCTGAGGTGAGTAGCAAGGACAGACAAGTCTCAGAATCAGAGATAGAGGATGCAGGAATTAGCTGAGCTTAAAATGGAAAAAATCAAGGCAAGAGATAAAGAAAGAGTGAAATGGAGAGTTGGACTGGAGACAAAAGAGAAGAGTTAGAAAAGAACTTGGAAAGTTGATTCAAGAGAGTTGTAAAAGAATAGATTGAGTGAATATGAGGCAAGCAGAGATGAGGAAAGATGAAACAATACAATACAAGTAGGAAATAAGACAAGACAAGCAAAGTGAGACAAGACAGAGTAACAAAGTAAGAGAAGTCAAAACTGAGAGTATGAACACAAATAGAAACAAAGATGATGGCAATATCTAGACTACTGTACCAAGTGCTACACTATAACTTATATACTGATGGTAAGTAAGGTCCAGGCTATAGGTTCATGCCCTGGTGATGAATTGCAACACCAGGGCTCCAAGTATGGTCCAAGGATTTTGCAAGGCTATCACGGATATTGGTGGTGGTCATATGGTGCAAAGGAAGCTCTCAAAGGAAGGGGTGTTGCTTTGGAAGTGTGGGCAAGGAGGATTCATGGAGTGACAGTGGAGCAAGGGCTTGAGCAGGGAAGGTGGCATGATTGATCATGATGCATGATGGGTGCTCAGTGATGGTTGGGAGGAGTGTTGGTATGGGCTGAGATAAGTGCCGAAGATTGTTGGGGCCAGTGCTGATGTGGTGCCAATAAGAAGTGATGGCTGAGGAGATGCTGAGAGTGGTGGCGATGGATGCTGGGGGTGGCAGTGATGGCCAAGTGTGTAGCAGGCCAGATGGTGCATACCTTGGGGGCCCTATGAATCTGATTAAGAAGGTAGAAGCCCTGGAACCTCACATTGTTTGAAAGAAAGCAAGTCCAAATAACATGACTAAAGAGTCTGTGGTTGATCCAGAATGCAGCCTTTCACTTATTTCTCTCTTATGTGCACATTGTTGTAGCTTCAGCAGATGTCCGATTTGGTGAAGTACCATGCTTTCTGGAGATTATTAATGAACTCTAAAATGAATGAAAGAAGGTAGTGGTTCTTCATAGTCACTGCATTCTTTTTTTAATGAAAAAGATCAAAGAAGCCATGGGTGACTTGAAAGAGCAAATATGGCCAGAATTCAGATTCTTCCAAAGAAATGCATCTGACTCATCCTGCTCCTTAGGTGCAAAAGAGTAGACTCTGCAGCTAGAGTGTCAGGTTCCACTGGCTATGAAGGCTCAAGTCACTAGATAAATTCTTATTAGGCAGACACAATGCACTCCGTATATGACAGAAGCCTAACACAAGCTCTAGCCCTCTCAGAAAATTGATTCACACTCATTGAGAATTTATGAGAGCCAACTTCCAAGAAAGTAAAAAATAAATTAAGCTTTTGATATCATACCACTACCACCACCTCCAGGGTCCTGCTGGTTTGTAATTATAGTTAGTATTTGTTTTGTACTTGAGCTACAGCCTCCAGAGATTACTCTTACACCATTAAACACTTCTTTAATCTCTCTCATTTGCTCTTATCTTTCCTCTTGCATGATGTCTCTCATGTCAAGAATGTCCTCCAAACTATCCACTGGAAGCTTCAGCAAGTCTTGGTTCTACACTTTTATTTAAAGTTTCTCTCATGTTCAAGGAGGGGAGGTTTTGCATGTTGGGGGAAATGGAGAGCAATCTGTGGTTTCTGTATAGTATTAGTACATTTTATGAGTGAGTATCTTTGGGGGGAGGGGGGGAATTCTTTACAGCAAGACCAGCTTGTGCACTGCTGCTTTGGCAGTCACTCTATGTAAGTATCTAGAGTTTGCCCTTTAGCAAGGATCCCCTATTGGTAATGTGTTTGTCTACAAATAAGCATGTTTTCCCAACCATGGTGGAGGTTCACATACAAGTTGCCCCTCAAGCATACACTATTTGGCTGCTTGCAAAAGAATACTCCAGTATCTAAAAGGAAATAAAGACAGCAAATAACTATAAATGAATCAATATGACATCATCTAATATGTTAACCTCAATTTTATTTTATAAAATCATTATTCTTCTCTTCGCACCTATTTAAAAAGCTTTTAAAAACTTACTAAAAGATCTCATTTGCTCCAAAATGATGACAATCTATCTCAGTAAAATAGAAGTGTATAAACTTAGACACATCCTGTCAGGGGACTTCCATTCAACTTCCATTTTTGGGCACATCCTACGCCACTCCCCGAGACCCCTGAGGCTTGCTCTAGACCTCTGGGACTCATTCTAGACCTCCAGAGATCTCCGGAGGTCATTTCCTTTTTAGGAAATCCCCAGAACTTCCCATCCTCCCTGTTTGAACATTATCCAAGGTTAAAGTTAGCTCCAGTCACCTGTACAGTTGTTCCCATGCCTCCACTGCCCACTGATGCACCGCACCAAGCAGCAGGGAATCCTTAGACTTGTTCTCTTTGGATTTCCCTCTGCTAGGTGATTAGTTACCATTGTATCATTGATTACCATGTCTAATATAACTTTGGATTTCCCTCTGCTAGTTGTGTGATTGAGCTGCAACTCCCGGAGGTTGCCCTTACACATTCTAAAGTTTGAGCATTTTTTTGATCTTGAACCTAATTTCTTTATTCTAAAACTACATTTTTATAATATTATCTTTCTGACCTCAAACACCTCAAACTTAGTCTCAAATATATTTCATTGCCCATCTATGTAATACACTATGCTGCAACAACCTGACAGTTCTTCTCCCATCAATGCATTGATTGGTACAATTGATCTTTAATGTGTGTTTTAGTCACTACTCCAGAGACATTAAGCCATGTGCACTAAAATGTAACATTGCTCATGTGATCCTTCTTGTAAATAGCACATTGTGTCCTGTGGCCTATTCCATGAGTGATTGAGTGCAAAAAAGTGCTGGCAAAGCATTAAATTTAGCCCCAGAACATTCAACTAGTTCATCAACACTTTCACTTGGCATAACCTTGTCTTCTGCCTCCACATAACACAACTGATGCACCTTAACTTTAGTGTCACTATGACACAGAATAAGGCAGATTATTTTATTTACACTCCCTCCCTTCTTTCTAAGTCTGACAAAAGTAGAGAAAGAGTATTGGAAGCACAGAGATATCCAGATATAAGAAGGCTACAAGATACAAGAAGATCATATACATACAAATGCGAGATGTGGCAAACCAATATGTTTTATCATACATTGATGGTATCACAATGTAACAAGGTAATAAAAAAGATATAAAAGGTGTCAGGTGGCAAAGGTATGTCAGAGTGGTGAGACAAGAATCCAGGATTGAGAAAAATATTAAAGATACAAGAAAGGGTTTACAGGTTCAACCCTGCTCTTAAACAAAGAGCGAGGTGTCGAGGCCATGGGAAAAATCTATGACGACAATCTTATGGTCATGAGATGTGCTGGGTCACTTTCAGCATGCAATGACTTATCTTCAAATTATAGCACATACCTGACAATTCGAGCCACATCAAATTTAACATCAAAAATGTGGCTCGTGTGCGTGTTAGCAAACTCGCGGACGAGTTTACCTGTATAAAACGTCGGCCTCGTTGGACAAGACGGAGAACAAACAAGACAAACTCACCAGTTGCAAAGTCCCATACCTTCACAGTCTTATCGTAGCTAGCGCTGACAAGCCTTCCGCACCTTGGATCAAAAGCCACCGCCCGAACGAGAGCCTCATGACCTAGTAAAGTCCGCACACACTCCCCGGTTTCTGTACTCCATATTTTGATCTTGCAATCAGTCGAGCCAGACACGATGAGACCATCCTGAAGATCACAATTAGAGTGGGTCGCGGAACATCAGGATAGAACTTACCTTAAACTCGATGCAGGCGAGACCACGATCGTGTCCCTCGAAAGTCCGAATTCGCTCGCCGCTGGCGATATCCCACAGGATCATCTTGCCGTCACCACTGGCGCTGACCTTGTCGACCAGATAGTTGTTACCATGCATGTTCCTTTCCAAAAGTGACGTGACGACTCACAACACGGCCAGCCTGGAGCCCTACAGCGTTGACAGGCCCTTCATGTCCCCTAAGCACCCTAGCGAGCGTTAGCGTTTCTCTGTCCCATACCCGAATTCCGGCATCCTTCGAGCTGCATCAAACAAAGAAACAAGTCAGCATTTGCGCCACAGATAGCGAAACAATGGAATCGGGCCGGACTCAGGCACAGGATTTGCAGGAGCCAAGCCCACACAACTTGACCCTGTGTAGGGTCGCGGGAGGAGTCTCATAACATTAAACTCACCAGCTCACAATCCAGCGGTCGTCAATCCGCAGATCAAGCACGCCACCGGTATGACCGCGGAGTATCGTACAAAGTTCCCCGTTAACTTCACGATCATCATCATCCCCGACGCGCGAGCCAGTCCACAGGTTCCAGACGCAAACTGAGCAGTCCGAGCTACCGCTGACCATGAATCCCTGCTTACGGTCTGGACCTTCGGCGTCCTCCTGGCCCCGATCCCAGTCAATGCTGAACTTGAGGCACAAGACACTACCCGTGTGCCCTTGAACCTCTCCTCCAAGGACCGGAATGGAACCAAAATTCCCCAACAGCCTCCCGTCCTTTAAACTCCATACCTTAATCGTGCGGTCCCTGGACCCAGTAATGATTCGTTTAGAATCAAACTCAAGGCAATACACGCTATCTGTGTGCCCCATGATTGACAGGACCTGCGGTGCATACGGTACTATCGCCGGGGCGTTGGGAAATGGTGGGAGCATTGCAGACGGACGTAGATGGTGGTGCCGGGGCTGAGGCGCAAGCGGAGATGGATGCATAGGAGATTCAGACCCAGGCGCGAAGATAGTCCCATTCCATCTCCGTTCAAGTTCGAGGCGAATACAATATAGTTTCTGCCAATCGAGCTGCAGCGGTGCGCCACTAAAGTTTCTTTGCTGATCTTGGTCAGAAATGGTCTCTAGAGTAGAGAGAGAGGGGCATGGAGTGATGGCGAGCGTATTTGAGTTGGAATTCGAGGTAGAACGAGAGGGCGGCGGAGAAGAAAGCCGCGGCCGAAAAGTACTTGATTTTGGAGAAAAGAAACGCCGCGGACTCGATCGCGATAATGGCGTAGACGAGGAGGAAGACAATGGGAATCCACTTTCACCTGCAAAAAGTCTTTTTGTTCGACGTTTCTTTTTTGGCGTTACAGGCTGAATAGTCGACGTGATCGGTTCTGGCGTTCTCCAGGATGTACTTTCAGCGAGTCTGAGGTTCACTATAGGTCGGCGGCGGCGATTGAGGTCTACATCCCAACAACTAAGAAATAAAGCTCGCCAAACAGAGTTATCTGTAGCCAATGCACGCCACGTGCGCGAAACGGCACCGCAAGTGAGTATGGTGTTCAGGGAGGAGGGACCAGTACAAAGTTGCATAAAGATATACAGTGCGAGCTCTTGGGGGAGGAGAGCGATGATATCTAAAACGTGTATGTTAATTGGCGCGTTCGAGTTTTGGGGATCAAAAGTCAGAAAGAGTTTCAAAACACAAGACAAATACCAAACGACGAAGTTGTGTGAAGGCCGAGGACAACGATGAAACGCCGCTCAGCGACAGACGGACGCATAGACAACACAGGCACTGAAGGGCGTTTGAACGGCGCCTGGAGGGCCGGTGAGAGATTATGGACGATCCACAAGTCGGGATGGCGTGGGTCGTGCTCAGCCACACTGGAAATTGACAAAAGAGACAAAAAAAGACAGGAGTACGAACCTATGCCTGTCACTGCGCGGGATCCATAATAAGAGTCGATGAAAAAGCATGCTTCGTCGTCGATGGTGATCAGCTCGCCCTCCTCGCCGTCGAGTGGCTCAGTCTCACTGTAGTCGAACGAGTTATCGAAACATTTCGTCCGCGTCCTTTGTAGTCCATAGCTGTAGGTATAGGAGTTGTAGGGTGACCGAGGAGGTGAAAGAACGTCCCAGATGCGGGGTAAGATGTTTTTGAATGGTGAGCGATTCGGTATCAAACCGTTAGGATCATACTGAACGAATGAAAAGGAGGAAGAGTCAACAGTCGGTGTAGGTGACGAAGGACGTGTAATCGTGTGCGAGTATGGGACAACGAGCG
The DNA here is from genome assembly GCA_017657225.1 of Termitomyces sp. T69sscA. Lineage (NCBI taxonomy): Eukaryota > Fungi > Basidiomycota > Agaricomycetes > Agaricales > Lyophyllaceae > Termitomyces > Termitomyces sp. T69sscA. Next base: position 30,829 of record JAGGAQ010000148.1, on the reverse strand, counting down.
GGGCGCCATCAACAAGCTCTGAATCGGGTAGATCCGACGTCGTGAGGAATGGGGAACCAAGAGCGGTGCTGAAGAGGTGAGAGAATCCTGGGTGCGAGGAATGGCGATGGTGACGGGTGCGGAAGGGTGATGGGGATGTCGTGGAGAGCACCGTCGACATCGTGGAGGCCAATGTCCAAGGAGCTCTCGTGTTTTTGCAGCAACACCCACGTCACGGGGTCACCTCGTGGCAGAGATCTTGACGGTTCTTAAAACACGCTCCCACTCAGATAGCCTCTGGTAACCCGCTCTCGTTCTCCGTGACTCCGAGCCTCGGTCGCTGGATAATAAGCTCGAGGGCTTCATCTTCTGGTGTCAATGCGCTAATACTTGGCATGTCCGACTCGAGATCGACCCTGGGAACTTGTGTGCTTGGAAACAAGGTGGACGAATGGGCTTATCTCACCTTCTGATCGCTGAGGGTGAAAATTCTTCAGCAAGCCCAGACAAAGTTAGGGGGATTAAAAAGCCTTCCTTGGGCACATCTGATGCTGCTGATTCACCGTGATGCCTTGATTTCTTGATCATTTTCGCTGTTCTCCCGGAACACTCGGTGTCTGAAATTCAATGCAATAGCAAAATTGATGTGATCTCGAGGATTCTAGTCTAGGGGTCAGGCTTGCGAAACTCGCTTCGCAGCTCAAATTTCTGTTCTTTCCAGCGGCCCAGGGCACGCAACTACTGAACTAACAAACCTTGTATGACAGGTACTAGTACATATCACTAAATCAAGAGCTGTTGATGATCTGCTATAAACTGAATCACAAAATCTTTTACAGATCTCTGCGTATAATCTTGTAACCCTTGGGAGATGTACTAAGAAATCGAATTGACGAACATACACGACAAGAGGAGGGAGGGGTAGAGAGGCGGATGTCATTAAAAGGTAGGCAGCACGGTGGGCATCGACGTCTTCCTATCACAGCTGACTGACATACAAGATTGATGGTCAGCTCATGGATGGCTGCGCCGGCCGCAAATGGAACAAAGTCCTTGATCATGCTCTACGTCTGTTCACGGGTACCCACAATAGCATCACCAAAAATAGCGTCTCTTGTCCCATTTTGGTCTTGTTGTCCTGCCAATTATTTATTGACCAGGTTGTTGGAAGTGTGCGATTGGTCCTCTTTCAGAGACTTCTCTTCGACGTCAGAAGGGCTATGGTTGTTCGTTTCGATGGACAACAGCGAAAGGTGTCGTTCTGTCCACCAGTGCTGTGCTTGGTACGCCCTCAGACTAGTTGCGTTAGGTTCGTTTTTCTGTCCTCCTACTTGTATTTTGTGCCTCTCTGAAGGCGCAGTTCAAAATTAGCGAGCACAAGGAGCTTGTTGGGTAGAGCCTGATATCACGCTCGAGGATGGCGTCGGCTATGTCTTTATATCCTGTCAATCTCCCCATGGATCTCAGTCTGTTTCCTCGCCGAATTTTTTCGACTTCTTGTAATTCACGTAAGAGTAGGACAGGCGTGTGATAGTGTCACTATACTATCTGGTATTGAAATGACATGATCCGAAGGGTAAAAGGTAAGTAAGGAACGACTTCTGCCATTGGCACTTCTAGGAATCATCAAGCATCGCACAACTTTGGTATACAAGGTAATATATTCCTGCCTTGTCAAAATGTTCCTGTTCAGGTCCTGGTAATGCCCCCCGTCTTGAGCAACGCGCTAATCCGGTTCCACCTAACGGTAATGCCCGTTTTCTCTCTCAGAGTCCACACCCTGGCGTGTTTCAACGAGTTGAAGTCGAAGCGAATTGGTCAAGGTTTTAGGTTTCGATAGCCCGGTTTTACGAGATACCATTGGCTATTAATTCAAATGTTCAACTTGTCCCTGCGTACACCGAATTTGTCCGTTCTATTGTTGTGGCCGGACTTCGGGAGTTGGACTTGGTCTCTCCGACACGGACATATACTCACATAAGCTTCTTGGGGAACCTTTAGTCTTTAGTATATAAAAGGGAGTAGACTGTCAATTGTTGAAATTATACCGGTGATCTCCATTGTCAGTTTGATGGGACTGTGTACTTTGTTCACATGGAACATGGCAACGCACACATTGTTTGTCGTGATCTGAACGGGTCTTTTACTAAACTTTACACGATATGAACTCTCGTAAAAGAATTTTCGCTCAACAGTCAAGGAAGGTGTCAAGTTCATGCCCCGTGTCCATATGTTGAAGTGGCAAAACAGTCACGGCTACAGTTCCATTTTTTTGCTTTGCTTCTCGATTGCTTCTCTACTGATCGCAGAAAATAAAGTTTCGGACGCATGTATCTATGCAACGCGGAATAAGTACACCAGTCTGTCACAATAGATCTATGCGGAGAAAAAAGAACAACTTCTGATGCTGCGGACCACTTTCTCCCTTTGGGTCTTTACCATTGTACTGATAAACGCTTTTACGTCGCTCCACACTGACTTTCTTGTTCTTACCTGCAACTGGTCAATCGAATTGAATCCTCAGATTTGTCCTTCACCTGCTATGATTATCCATAGTTTGTAGTTCCCTTCCCTGGTCAAGTTCCATTCATCGGAGGCCTACTTCTCGACTAACCAAAGCCAGTCCGACGATCTCGATCTTTTGAGAATGTCCCCTCGGCCCAAAGATGCGTAAGATGTTTCTAAGTCTTGCAGGGGAACAGAATTGTAGAAACTCGACACTTTTCATCAGCTAGCTCGTCGATCGATTTTTGGGGGAGGAAAAGTGAGGGGAAAGGTAGCTGTATTTCGGGAGATACAGAGATTATGGGCCTATCATACGAATTTTTTCGCTGGTCCATTGAAGAGTAGATCACTACCTCTTTCGATTTCGTACACGGCCCTAGATGTCAAAGCATCGTACTTCTTCTCTTCTTGCGCCTCCATGCTGCGGCGTTTATTGACTAGGAATAAAATTTTTTGAATGTTCCTACTACTATAGACAGGGCTCAAAGTATAAAAATGCTTCAGAACGTCGATCCTCAGTATTCTTCAGCTCTAGCCATGCCCTCAGTAATGTCGTCTAGTGAGTCCATGATTCCCAAATCGTAGACTCGGTCTCATGCAATGCCAAGTACCCTTGATGTATCAAGTCCTCTTCCAGAGGAAACTTGAAGACCTTCTCAGGCAAATTGAGCGCCTCGAGGCACGCATCGAGGCTTTGGAGCGTATCAAGGAGACACAGCTCCGGTAGGCCTGTCACCTCGTTTTTCTCACGCTTTCACTCCGTGCAGTCCTTCTCTCCGTTCTCTGCCAGTTCAATTTTCTTACAGAATTTTAGAATTCGCCTACAACCCTTCAAAGAAAACTACGACGCCTGAAAACCTCTGAAAACTTGACGGATCCAAGACTACTCCCGTCCACACTACTTGGCCTCGCCACTTTCGTTTGTACTTTCCACTCGTTGGCATATTTACAGTCTTTTTGTACATACCACCCGCTATCGCTTCCTGTGTATAATGCTTCGTCTACTATATCCGCCCTCTTTCGCTACTTGATTATTCTGAGGCAGAAAATTTGTGAAAAGAGTCCTGAGGATAGCTTTGCGTGACGGTTCGTTTCCACACGTTGGCAGACACGAGCTCGGGGCTCTCGAATTAAATGAAGTCGATTTCCCAGGTGCTTCTATTGCGAAAATACTTCCGCCTTTGTTTCTTTCTGCGAATGCCATCTCCTGTTCACGTTTTCAATCCATTTGCGTTGAACTCAGGGATCTGTGACGTGCTCACTGTCCAAATACTGGCGTACAGGATTCGACCGCGCATCCCCAAGATATCATTCCATATCCCTGCTTTATGATGACTAATCGTCGCTGTCGTGGTCTCGTACTGCATTTGAGCTGAGGTCCTTTCGAGACCTCTGCATTACTTCAGTTATAAGAGGCGTCAAGGAAGATATAATTGCGCACTGACCGCCTAAAAATTTGAGCCAGAAGTCTCCTTAGCCTGGGTCGCTGGGTTTCCCTGATGCGCGTCTGGATGAAAGTAAGAACTGGCAAAGCGCACGCCACAGAGATCAATCTGGCTGAGACCTGGTGTCTTCAAGAGACCCACGGTGGAGGAAATCATGATCTGTATGCTGAATATTAAAGCACTGTATTCCTTATATTAGTGATGCATAGAAAAAGTCCTCACATGGTTTCTTGGGGTGCCCACAGTGGGGCCGAAGCAAAAGGGACAGTAAGGTGCTGGTATCCAGCTTGCTTGAATGGCCATGGTGACTTCGGGGAAAATTCAATGATCAGGCGCTCTTGGAAAATGGCCATTATAGGTGTTCGCCTCGTGGTGCGTTACGTGAGTATCAGGTGAGGCGCCAACGTTGGACCTGCGGCTGGGAGGGATCAGAAGACAAGGCCACAGTTGATTGTAAAAGAGGTATAAAACAGACTAGAAAACTAAGTTTAATAGTCGCACAAAGAACATGCGGAGGACAGGAGGCCGTCGCAAGGCAGTGCCAGATTAAGTTCCTAATCGGTTAGTGCCCTTGTTCTTTCCAGATATCGATCTGTGTTGTAAGCTACATGAACGATAAATCGGGCCAGACAGATCATACCTTGATTCTATTCGGGGGACAATACATACATGCGTTGACCAGCTCTACTGAACTTCACCTGAAACGCCACCATCACGCCTAACCCGTAGCTCGGAAAACTCAAAGAAAAGAGTTTACTCAGAAACTACGCATTCCTAACATTTGTTAATATCTTGATAGTACAGCCAGGATACCCTTGATAATTTGAAGTTGTTATGAGAAGGATGGTTTATTAGTCGAGTTTCGGCGTTGTGTCACGCTTGCCGATTTCGATGGCGAAACGGAGTTTTAATTGAATGGATTCAACGACGTCACGTTATTTACTATCACGTGTATTGGGTTTGCACCACACGGAGGTTGCAAAATGTCGTTTTTTAAGGATAGCACAATATTTCTGATCCTTTTCAATCTTAATACGATGATATTCATCTGCCTTGGATCTTGAATCTGGTGTGAATTGAGCCTGATGCTGCGTCGCGATTGCTCGATCATTGGGGAAGATTTTGCAATTCTTGGAATAAGTAGCTTGCATTTTGGCTCAAGCTTTTAGGTCTCTTGTGCTCTTGTGAGCAGTATAAGGGTGGACTCATGTTTTGCGTGGTGTATTTGATCAAAAACTTCCAAGTCCGCTTTATCAACGCCGTCGCGTCGCGGTTTGATTCATGTGCCGAAGCGAAGGATGCAAACAGGTAACGTGACAAACCGTGACAAAGATTGATTTTGCAAGCCTGTTTTTTTGGGTCTGTTTCGAGAGGATTTTGAACCATTCAACCACAAAGATAGGTAGTTAAGTATTTGAATAAGACACTAGCCTACTGATGCCTGAAGTTTGATCAGAAAAAAGTGGGGATTATGTGGTTGATCGTCAATTTTCTGAAGATGTCTGCACAGCCTACTTGTGATAGTATTACGACTCTCACTGCCGTATATTATTGCCTAGCGAAGCCTCTGCGACTATCGCCGGAGGGATGGTTAACGAAAAGACGAGGGTGAACAAAAGGACGAGGGTGAACGAAAAGAGCGCAAAGTACTGTGATGAGAGATGAGACAGTATCTTGGTCTGGATCAAGTCACAGAGCTAGCCGGGCTTCAGAAGAGTCAAATTGGACCACAAAAATGTATTGTAGCTGGCCGTAGAATGTTTGAAGCTCCAAGTCAGGCTGTTTATGTCGTCACCGAGCATTCTGATCCACATACATCTCATACTTGACAAAAAATCAGTTTGAAGTGGAATCAATAAATAAAATTGGTTCTCACTCGTACAAATGTAGCATCACGAGAATCTTCACTTCCATTTCCGAGCATTGCTGCGCACATTTGTGCATCTTTTAAGAAATTTTATGCGAGCTATTGATACTGTTGAGGTTGCAGAGCCTCTTCGTTGTACATCTGCATCAGTTATTGATGCAGCAGATGAACAATGAAAACCCTCTGTGCGTGTCTGGAATGCAGCACAAAGAAGTGTGATCAAGTTTTCAGGAGGGCGCTGAGTATTAGATGGCGGAAGAAGAATGCATGTTCTATCTGTATAATGTTGCAGGTGTCAGTGAATCACAGACAATGTAATTGTGACATACATGAGGGATGAGAAAAGCCTTGTGCAGGAGTCCGAGGACGGCAAAACTTGAGTTCATGAGTGACATCATAAGTAATCATTATTTGGGTCAATTGCCTTTTCAATAACATATCGGTCTAGGGCAGCAAAGGGGAACCGTCGACTTTGAATTGCAGGCAGTAGTGTACCACAATAGCGCTCCATGGGAAATGCCCAATAGCACCACACTGGTCCAACAGCCTTGATGCTATCAGCTACATGAAGTAATGCGTGAATTGTCACAGGACAGGCTGAAATTTGGGCAGGATCATGCTGGTAATAGATACTAGCCACAGGTCAAATATAAATCAGTTCATATAGTATGACAGAATAGTCTTTGATGCTTACTCTCCATATTCTTGAACCCACCATATCAATCCTGTTTGATTCTTTTGGATCTATTCATCAGTAATCTCAAATTCCAGGCAAAGGTGCAGTAAGTTCACTAGTTGCACAAAATGTTTGAAGTATTTTCATGTGAGAATCGTTGACGGAGTACAATTGGTGCAATAAAAAGTGCCCAAAAAGACCACATCTCAGCAGACATGTTAGAATGATCTCTTGCAATATTTGGTACTCAGCTTCCATATGCTGAGGGAATAGTGGAGCCTGCACTGGCAGTTGCTTTGCCTACTGCATCCCACACTGCGTTGGGGAGTTTGTAATCTTCTGATCCACTATCAAGTTCTTGAAAGGTGCCTGTCCAATGTGACACCATGTTTTTCAGAGTGTTTTCTAAGAATAGATGCATTACATTGTGTGGAAACGATACAGGGAATCGAAGAGAGCTGATTTGGGAAAGAATAAAAATGCTCTTGATTCCAAATAGCTTAGAAAGTTGATTGGATTCAGCATTTGTTGTGGTGAATGGAGCTCATTGTGCTTGTAACATGAAATTCTCATGTGTGAAGAGGTCGGTGTATTGGATCATATAAGCTTGGAAGTTGGACATTTCCATGGACTGATGGATAGGAAGAGAGATCAAGTGGGACATAATGAGTAGATGCTTGGGATTCAGGAACACAAAGACCATGAATCTCACACATGTGACATGGAGCAATGCCATTATGACCTTTCATGTGCATGAGCATAGCAATGGCAGGCATGTCTCCAAAGACAAGAATCAGATATGCCTGCAACTTCAATGCCTGTTGAGACAGGATGTTGAAAGCTTGAACCCCCTTCATTAGCTCAAGTACTTTATCATTCAGTGGTCATAAATATGAATCAGGATCAATTGGCTTCTTAGGTCCAGGGATTACTCCTAAAGCTGTAAGGGGAGTGCTTACGTCTGTGGAACTCCTTCCACAGAGCTAGTGAGCACCAGTGACGAGTGGGAGTCAAGCGGTGATGACACCCATAATCGTACCTAGTGGTGTCTGGGTAGGCAATCACAAGGCTAATAGTGTCAGGATCACTAGTGGAGGTGAGCTGGGCAGGGTCCCAGAAGATGAGTCAGCGGAGGACAGTGGTAAGTGAAAGTTAAGATAGATGCTTAGCATAGGTGCCAAGCACTAGATGCCTGCCATAGTTGCAAAGTGCGTAGAGAACCAGGACACTGCCGTACTTCCAGTAGCAAAACAAAGCACCATTCGATGGTGTTCTGGCATAGAGTAAGCTTAAGAAGGGCAAAATTGAGCTCTGAAGCCCAAGCGCCCAAGCATAAGAGATAAAGGGTGAAGGTAACTTGCTATTTGCAGAATATAAGTACAGTATATATAGTAAATTGTAAGTGAAGTTGCCATTGGTGACCCAAGGGTCACCAAAGCAGTGAACTGGGTAAGTAAATGATAGCCAACAATCTTTTATATAGGAAAATGTCCATCAGACCTTAGCGACCCCTAGCAGTGCCAATCAAGCTATCTGTCATATCAAGATGCCAAAAAGTAGGTATGAAATCACCAAAAGGTCAGTGTCGTGAAATGATGGTGGTTACCAGGGTGCAGCGGCAAGGCCAGTGAAACCTCAAGGTCAGGAAAGTAAAGTAAAATAAATCAAAAAATAATGATGAAAAATATGCTACATGTATGTCCCAGAATTTGAATCCTTAGCCTTTTGGGAGGACACCAAGTAGACCAGAGGTCACGCTAACCACTAGTCCACATGGCTGTGCCAGTCAAAACATCAGTACACCTTTTGATACAACCTGGGTCTCATCAGCGGGCACAGAGGCAGGCAAGAGTAAGACAAGGGACTGGTGGAGCTTAACCAAGTGGTCGAACGTTGCTAGAGAGCTTACAGTCAGTTCGATGTGTAGGCCAAAAGGACACTGCTATTGTGCAGCCTGGGGATATTCTATCCACAAGCTGCCTATATATACTACATCAGTGGCTGTGCAGTTACTAATACTGTTTAACTAATCAGGCCCCAGTATGTAATGGAGTATGACTAACAATGATCAATGCTGAATAAGGTCCATGCATATGACTCATTAAGGCTGACTAATAGAAGACAGAAGGGGATAGGGTGGGCCAAGCAGTCATTCAGATGTGCTAAGAGTGGGCGCATCCTTGGACTAAGCTCAGGGTAGAGTTGGACACAGTCTGGAGACCAGACCCCTGACACAAGCCAAGACATTCTCAAGAAGGAAACAAAGATCAGGTGGAAAGTTGTAGTTGAATATGAGTAGAGGCCATGCTGTGCTTTTCCATTTCTTACATGGATAAAAACCATCAGTCAAAAGCCCCAATACAATGTCTGAATCATCAGAAAAATATTGGTGGTCTAACTGTAAGGGCAACCTCCAGGAGTTGTGGCTCAATCACACAACTAGCAGAGGGGAATTCAAAGTTATATTAGGAATGATAATCAACAACACAATGGTAACTAATGACCTAGCAGAGGGGAATCCAAAGAGAACAAGTCTCAGGATTCCCACTGCTTGATGCAGCACATCAGCAGGCAGCAGAGGTGTGAGAACAACTGTATAGATGACTAGAGCTGACATTAACTTTTGGATAATGCTCAAAAAGGAAGCATGGGAAATTCTGGAGGTTTTTAAAAATTAAATTACCTCCAGAAATCTCTGGAGATCTATTGAGCCTCAGAGGTCCTAGAGAGTGGCACAAGAGGTTGGCTGGAGCATAAGGGAGTGAATCAAGGAGAACAGTGTAGACAAATAGAAGTCCCCTGACACTAGCTTGGTTCCCTTAATGTCCACTGAAAGATATTTGAGAAGGTGAGGAGAATCACCATCAAAAACATTGGTTATAATGCCATGGTCATGCTTAAATAGAGCTCAATACTGCATTTTTGAGCCATTTCATGGTTACCAGCATATGCAATAAGGCAAGGAATGAGTGAAATGTAGATAAATCTTTTATGAGGGCTATCATTTGATTTGTGTTGATGCTCTTCACAGTAAGGACACTGTTCAAGTGTTTCATTTGGACCCATAGAGTAACAACATGGATTAATACAGCAATCATAAAGCTTGGGCTTGAAACCACTGAGAAAAGAGATGCAACTGCAAATCTGACCCAGTTGAGGCAGAGGCAGTTCTTGAGGTAAAGCATAGGAAATGCAACTGCTGGCACCAGAACCTGTTTCCACTGGGAAAGGCAACAAATAAATGTGTCATACCATTTCTTTGGCAACTTTTTGCTTGAGAAAAAGGTATTTTTCATTGTCTCAACTCTTTTTCAATCAGAAATATGTACACCAAAAATGGCATGACACATTTCTTTGCTACTTTTTCTGGCAAAAACAGGTTCTAATGTCAGCAGTAATGTTGGCAAAGTCATCATCAGTTGTATGACTCTGGAGCTTGTAGGAAAATGCATGACAAATAGCCCAGTCATACTTGCTCAGCTTATTCTATATGAAATAGCTGAATATGCAGTATTGTATTCAAGATATGAAGATGTACCAATCTTAGCTGCCCATTAGTGTCAGGGAACTTCTATCTTTGGCCTACACTGACTTCTCCTTGATTCACTCCCCTACACTCCAGCCCACCTCTTGCACTACTCCCTGGGACCTCCAGGGCTCACTCTAGACCTCAGGAGATATCAGAAGGTCATTTCCTTTTTGGAAAACCTCTAGAACTTCCCACACTTTGCTTTCAAGCATTATCCAAAGTCAGGGTTAACTTCAATCATCTATACAATTATTCTCATGCCTCTGCCACCACCTCACCAGGCAGCAGGAATCTTGAGACTTGTTCTCTTTGGATTCTCCTCTGCTAGGTGATTAGTTACCATTGTATTGTTGATCATTATTTGTAATATGATTTTGGATTCCCCTCTGCTAATTGTGTGATTGAGCTGCAACTCCTAGAGGTTGCCCTTACAGCAGAAAGTCTCCCAACTCTGGTCTAAAAGCACCTCATAGACTGCCAGGACTCTCTGGGCCCCTATTTGTCACTTTTTTACCAGGCTTAAACATTTACAAAACTCTATGTTTCAGCTTGCCAATCCAGCCGATCTAGACACTCCTCCAGATGCTTTAGCTCCTCAAGATGAGGCCTGGACTTGCTTACCACACCTAGAGATGCAGATGCAACTGATTCAAGCTTTTCTCATCCATCACACAACTGAACTCTTGACACTCTACCAAACCACCAATCACATCTCTAAGCAGTGGAGATCTTCAGACTTGTTTTCTTTGAATTCTCCTCGGTTAGGTGATTAGTTACCATTGTATTATTGATCATCATTCCTAATATAACTTTGGATTTCCCTCTGCTAGTTGTGTAATTGAGCTGCAACTCCCAGAGGTTGCCCTTACAGTTGGTTATACTCCTCTCCAAATGTCTCTCCAGCATGTTGAAGGAGCCCCTCAAACATTTTCCAGTCAGGTGCATCACCATCATTCTCTGTCTTGTCATCTTTAGACATAGCCTCTGGCTGTAAATTCTCTTCTTCTTCACCTAATTCCAATACTTGATGTTGCTTCAAAAGTATTTGATGTGTTTGCAAAGGAGATGATTAGGCTCATCTTCTGAAAGTGGAGGCAAAGAGTAAGGCAGAGACATCAGTTTATTGACAATAGGAGAAGGTTCTCATTCAAGGTATGGCAGACCACTAAGGGTTGTCAATTGCAGAGGTTGAAGATATGGTTGAAACCTTACTTCACTATGAGCATTGTAAGGGCAACCTCTGGAAGTTATGGCTCAATCACACAACTAGCAGAGGGAAATCAAAAGTTATATTAGGCATGACAATCAATAGTACAATGGTGACTAATCACCTAGAAATCCAAAGAGAACAAGTCTGAGGATTTTCACTGCTTGGTGCGGTGCATCAGCAGGTGGTGGAGGTGTGAGAACAACTGTACAGGTGACTGAAGCTAACCTTAATCTTGAATAATGCTCAAACAGGAAGTGCAGGAAGTTCTAGGTTTTCTAAAAAGGAAATGACCTCCAGCAATCTCTGGGGATTTAGAGCAAGCCCCAGGAGTCCTGGGGAGTGGTGTAGGAGGTGGGCGGGGTGTAGTGAAGTGTCAAAAATGGAAGTTAACTGGAAGTCCCTTAATATCACTCTCCCTGTAGCATGTGGTGTCTTGACATGCAGAGTGGAAGAAGTTTTGGATTGCTTAGTCCATTGGTGAGATGAGCTAGATTCCTTGGATGGCCTAGGGGTGCATCTGGGTGTCTCCAGTAGAACTCTCTGACAAGTTCTGGCACATGCACGTTCTCCTGGAGTCCTGTTAGGGCAACCTCTAGGAGTTGCGGCTCAATCACACAACTAGCAGAGAGAAATTGGAAGTTATATTAGGCATGATAATCAATGATATAATAGTAGCTAATCACCCAGCAGAGGGAAATCCAAAGAGAACAAGTCTGAGGATTCTCCGCTGCTTGGTGCAGCACATCAGCAGGTGGCAAAGGCATGGGAACAACTGTACAAGTGACCGGAGCTAACCTTAACCTTGGATAACACTTGAACAGGGAGTGCAGGAAGTTCTGGGGCTTTCCTAAAAAGGAAACAACTATCAGGTTCTGCTGACCATGGGGGCTCAGTCCACTGGGCAAGTACCTTACATGGTGAGCACTGTGTACACAGATGCAGCATACTGATAAGGGCACAAAGTGTAGGAGACCAAAGTGGGGCAGAAAATGTGGGTGGGGGGGTTGCCAGTAACACTAGGATGGAGGGCAAGTGCTAGTGAGGAGTGGAGGACAAGTCTCAGGAGTAGGTGCAAGTCCCGGAGAGGCAAGAGAAGAGAATGAGCAAGTGCCAGTGCATGAGCAAGTCTCAGGGATTAACAAAATGGGAGTGGACGAGCACGGAGACTTAGCAAGTCCCAGAGATGAAAGTGAAAGGAGCAAAGATTAAGCAAGCCAAAAGGGGAAAGAGTCAAGATAAGATAAGGAAAGTGGGAACAGAACAAGTCAAAACTTGAGGTGGGAAACAGAAGAGACAAGAGAACTTAGAGGTTGGCAAGGAAGTAGAGAGTAAAGCAGAGATGGAATCAGAGTATGAGGCAGGTAGAGGCGATGAATAGGAGCAGATACGGGATGAGTATATAGAGTCAAAAAATAGAGACCAGAACGCATGAGACTATGAGACAGAGACAAAACATGATGAAACAATACAAAAGGTACGGTAATATCAAGACTAGAGTACTACTTATTACTCTATGGCTTATATTATACTGTGCAATAGGTAGGCTCTAGGGCTCAGGCCTGGGTTCCAGTGGCGGATTGTGGTGCTGGAGCTCAGGGTGAGACCCAGGGATCACGCAAAGCAGCAGTGAGGGTTGAGACATGTTGTGTGGCGTGGACATCTTGCACTGGGAATGCAGAGACATGCAGCAGCAAGGTGGTGAGGAGGGGATAGGAGTGGGGTGTGGTGTGCGGAGATTGAGTCAGTGGTGATGCATGATTGTGATGTGTGATGGGTGTCTTGGCACTGGCTGTGGGAGCGCTAGGTGTTGCTGGTGCTGGCGCTAATGTGGCGGTCATGGCGGTGATAGCCAAGAGGATGCCAGAGATGGCAGTGGCTGGTGGTGGTGACAGGTGGCGATGGCTGTGGGTTGCCAAGGTGGTTGGCCAGGTAGCGGTCCAGGCCCAGGGCAGTTGTGAAGGTTGGTTTGAGGGGGTGGAAGTCTCAGGGCTGGGCCTGAGTCCTGGGGGTTGGTGGCGGGTTGTGACAACAACCTCCAGAGATCTCCAGAGGTCTAGAGCAAGCCCCAGAGATCTAGAGCAAACCCTGGGGGTCCCAGGGAGTGGCATAAGAGGTGGGTTGGAGCATAGTAAGGTGCTAAAAATAGAAGTCAAATGGAAGTCCCCTAACATCCTCCAGGAAGTGCTGCCATTCTTCAAAGGCTCAGATGATAGCCAGCATTTCCTTGTTGTGGATCTTATAATTGCACTCTACTGCATTCAGGCTTTTGGAGTAGAAGGCCACTAGATGCCACTTTGCATCATCTTGGAACTGTTGCAACAAGACAGATCTGGTGGCAAAGTTGGAGTGGAAGGGAAAGTTGTCGTCTAGAAAGAGGAGGACAAGCCTGGAAGTGACTGCTCACTTGAGAGTATCAAAGGCAGTCTGCTCTGGGAGCCCCCAGCTCCAGGCAGTGTCCTTTGCAGTGAGATCAAATAGAGGGCATGCATGATGGGAGAAGTCTTGGATGAACCTCCAGTAGAAGTTGGTGAATCTCAGGAACTGCACCTCCTTCTTGTTCTTAGGCTCCAGCCACTCCACCACACCTGCCACCTTCACTGGGTCCATCTCCACAGCTCCATGCAAGATGATTAGCCTCAAATACTCAATCCAGGTCTGCTCAAACTTGCACTTCTCTGGTTTGAGGTAAAGCTGGTGCTGGCAGAGGCATTCCAAGACAATGTGCATGACCTGGCAGTGCTCTTCAAGCATCTTGGTGTAGATGATGATGTCATCAAGGTATATGCACACTATGCCTTTCACAATGTAGTCCCAGAAGATGTTGTTCATCATTGCTTGGAAAGTGGCTGAACTGTTGGTGAGTCTAAAGAACATGACAAGTAGTTCAAACAGCCCTCAATTGGTCTGGAAGGCAGCCTTCCACTCATCTCCTTCCTGAATATGCACATTGTTGTAGCTCCACCAAATTTCCAGTTTGGTGAAGTACCACACCCTTCAGAGATTATTGATGAGCTCAAAGATGAGGGGGAGGGGATAGCAATTCTTCACTGTCATAGTGTTAAGAACCAGGTAGTCCTGTACCAGCCAGAGCAGACCATCCTTCTTTTTGATGAAGAAGACCAGAGAGGCTATCAGTGACTTGGAAGGGCAGATGTGACCAGAGTCCAGATTCTCCTGAAGGAAGGTATTGAGCTCATCCTGCTCCTTAGGTGCTAATGGGTAAACCTTACAGCTGGAGATTTGGACTCTGGCATCAGTTCAATGGCATGGTCCCACTGCTTGCACTCTGGGAGAAAGTCAAAGAAGGCCTTAGAGAACACATCCTCAAAGCTATGGAGGTGCTGGGGCACCACATCCCAGAATACCCAAAGCAGAGAGTTGATGGCAAATGCCTGAGCCAACTGCTGAGAAGTGGTCTGGCTGGCCCAGATTTCCTTAATGGATAGTGGCAGGTGCAGAGTGGTCATATAGATCTGGTCTTCAACTTCTACTGCCTCATCTGGAAACTCTGAGTGATGGATGCCATGGAACTCCCCTCCCAGCTCTTCTTCCAAGGCCCCGCTGCTGCTCCAGTCATCCTTTTAGAGGGCCTCTTTATGGGGGAATGCCAGGGGCAGAGGGTCTATGAGGTCAAGGTCTGCAAAGGGGAGGTGGCCTGCATGGCAAGCCTGGATGGCCATGTGCTCTCGTGCTCCAGCCTGGCACTCTTCCTTGACCTCAGTTGCGCAGGTGGAGCACTTTTGGAGGCACCAGCTCATTGTTACCTTGCTTTAGGCCCAGTCTACTTTTGGCTTGTGCTTCCAGAGCCAAGTGAAGCCAAAGATTATGTTTTGCTTGCCTAAGCTGATGGCTGCAAAGACTGTGTGTTCAGCATGGGTCTGATAGCGGAGGACTAGGTCTACAATGGAGCTGATGGCACTACCTTTGTTGAGTTTTCTATCAATGTTGAACACTGGGATGGGCTTGGAGAGCGGCTGTGTGGTTAGGCCATGGCATTCCACAAACTCTGTGTCTAGGAACAGTCTTGTTGCTCCACTATTCAGAAGGGCCATGACTCTACAGGTCTGTTGTGTTTCCCTGGTCTCAATCTCCACATTAAGGTGCAGTGAGTTTGTAGAAGGAGCAGAGGCCACCACATATTGCCAGGGCAACTAGCGTTCCCAGACTGGGGGACCATGCTGATGGGGCTTAACCAGTGTGGCAGAGAGTGGCTTGAGATCTAGAGGTGGGATTTGTACATCTGAAAGAGGACTTGGAGGTTCTTCTGTCTTAGAATAATTGAGATCAGGGTGTGTATTTGCACTTTCTAATAACAGACATGTGAACCTGTTAGTACCCAGCAACAGAGGCATACACCTCATCTGTCACTCAACTAAAAATCCTCCTCCAGGCCTGGGAGGAGGGTGCATGCTGGGTGTTCCATTGATGTTGAACACTAGAATGGGCTTGGAAAGTGGCTGTATGATTCATGGCATTTCACAAACTCCATGTCTAGGAACAGTCCTGTTGCTCCACTATCTAGAAGCGCTGTGACCCCCTGGGTCTGTTGTGTGTCCATGGTCTCAATCTTCACATTGAGGCACAACAAGTTTGCAGAGAGAGTGGAGGCTACTACATATTGCCAGAGCAACTGGCGTTCTCAGGCCAGAAGACCATGCTAATGGGGCTTGACCGGTGCAGAAGAGAGTGGCTTGGGACCTGGAGGTGGTATTTGTACAGCTGAGAGGGGACTTTAAGGTTTTTCTGTCTTATAATAACTGGCATTGGAGTGTGTATTTGCATTTTCTAACAACAAACATGTGAACCTGTTAGTACCCAGCAATGGAGGTGTACACCTCATCTGTTGCTTGACTAACAATCCTCCTCCAGGCCCAGGAGGGGGGCATATGTGCCACTCTCCTCTGGGCCCAACTCCAGTGCCAGCTCATCTGGCAACAGAGCTCTGGCAGCATCCTTTGCAGCCAGCAGTTGCAAGAAAAGCTCCTCTTGCTCTGCGGTAGAGAGGTAGTGCACCTCCAGGCCCAGCAGGCAGTGCTGTGCAAAGTGCCCAGGCTTTTTGCATTGCCAACACAGTAGCGGTGCAGGATGATATTGCTAGGCAGCGTCTATGTCTACAAGGATGCCTGGGGGTAGAAGTCATAGTGCAGGAGTGGCCAGAGCAGGAACAGGCACTGAGTGCAGGGGAGTGGGGTGCCAGAGAGTTGCCATTGGAGTAGGGCAGTGAGCAGGGTGCACCCAACATAGCTCTTGCTGGATCTCCATGAGCTGCCATTGGTCCCAGGCCACCTTGTATCAGGAGACCATCCCGGAATGTGAAGCACAATTGCAGACCATCTAGATAGGCCACTTGCTCAACCAATGCCCAGAAGAAGTCAATGTACTCATCCAACATTTGCTTTTTCTGCCCATACTGCTCTTTGTTGCACAGCACTAATGTGGCAGACTTGGCAGGATCAATTGGGAAGAACTCTGCTCGAAAATCCTTTTCAAAGGCAGCCCAGTCTGTAAAGCTCCCAACACCTCTGAGATGTTGGAGCACACACAGCCTGTAAGTAGAGGCCCAGCCAGCCTTCATGTAGGACAGCACCCAAGCCATCTTCAATGCATCAAAGTCAGAGGCATCTCCACTAAAGTGAATCTAGGTGAGGCAGAACTGGAGGAAGCGCTCCTAGAAGGTGCAGTCGCCATCATACAGTGGCTCAAAGAACTGTCCCAATGTTTTATACTTTCTGAAAGATGATATTGGCATGAAGGATTGGAAGTATTTAAAATTCTGGTTAAATCATGTAAAATACTATGGCATTGCAGCTACAAATTGCATCTTAGCTTATGTAATTCAAATCAAAACTGATGGAGTAATGGCCATTTTAAAGGGGGTAGGCACTCTAGTAGTGTGTGGATGGACTGAGAAATGTGATTGATGGTTTGGCACAGGGTGGAGAGTTCAGTCATGTGGTGAGTGAGAGAAGCTTGGGTCAGTTGCACCTGTGTTTTTAGGTGTAGCAGGTGAGTCCAGGCCTCATTCTGAGGAGCCAGGGCATCCCAAAGAGTGTCTGGGTTGGCAAGCTGAGACATAGATTTCTGCATGTGTTTAAGCCTGGTGGAAAAGCGACAAATAGGAGCCAGAAAATCTTGGCAGGCTATCAGGGGCTTCCAGACCAGAGTTAAAAGACTTGTTCTGCTAAGAGGGTGACCTCCAGGAGTTGCAGCTCAATTACACAAGTAGCAGAGGTAAATCCAAAGTTATATTAGGCACAATAATCAACAGTACAATGGTAACTAATCATCTAGCAGAGGAAAATCTGAAGAGAACAAGTCTAAGGATTCTCTGCTGCTTGGTGTGGTACATCAGTGGGCAGCAGAGGCATGAGAACAACTGTACAAGTGACTGAAGCTAACCTTAATCTTGGATAATGCTTGAACAGGGAGTGCAGGAAGTTCTGGGGGTTTTCTAAAAAGAAAATAACCTCCGACAGTCTCCAGGGATCTAGAGCAAGCCCTGGGAGTCCCGAGGAGTGGTGTAGGAGGTGGGTGGAATGTAGTTAAGTATCAAAAATGGAAGTTGACTGAAAGTCCCCTGACAAGCATGTTCTCAAGTGTGTGTTAGTCTTCCTCACAAGTATTGCTATTTTCGAATTCATCATCCAGCTCCACATCACTTAGCCCTTGCTCCATTTCTCTGCCGTCACCCTCCACTGTATTCCTTTTGCCAAGCACTGGAGTCTTGACTTGCTTCACACATGATGCTGTTGGGTCACGTTTAGCTGATGTTTCCTTCATTCAATAACATTAAGCCATCCATACCTGTGGTAGTTCTTTCTTTTGTTGCCAAAATACTGTTTTACAAGCTCCTCAGTAGCCTAATCATTTCAAAAGTGCTTCAAAAAGGGTATTTCATTGCGGACCTGTGATGTATTTGACCTTTCAAATCTTTTCAAGCCAAGCCGACCACTCTCAAAGAGAATAAACTTGGCTTTGTCAACTGTAGGTATATTCGACCATGGTATAGTCCACTTAAGATGTGCACCAAGAGCAAGATCACAAAGCTGGTGCTAAGTACAAGTAAGTTTGTTGCTTCTTTGCAGTTGGACAATCTCACTTGAACACTTTTGTGCTCATGGTTGATTTTCTGAGCCCCATCTCTTCTTGGATACTGAAGTCTTGCCCTGCAGTACCCTTTGGGCAAGGGATCAAGCCATCTTCAACATCATTACTTGTATTTTTGGATCCACTATCCTTCTGTCTTTCAACTATGATTTCAAGCTTATATTGAGGTTGGTTTATCTACCACAAGAGTTGGCTATTACTTACTTTCAATCATTTCAATGTGTTACCCATAACAGACACCTGGGCTTGGCTGGGAATCAAACCCCAATCAAATCCCATTTCAACCCTCCTAAGAAAAAGGGACTACACCAGTGGCAAACAGTACTGAAGTACTGGAACATCCTTTGTGAACAGCAAAACCTTCTATACTGATTTGCCCCATTTCAATGTGTTTCAACAGGTTGTCAGGCTCAGCACTAGAATCTCTATTTCCTCTTTCAGAATGCTCTAGAGCTTCATCAAGATCCTTAGCTAACCAGATATTTTCTTTGGCTCATGTTCTCTTTCTCAGTGCGCTCATTCATGAGTTGTGTTGATGCGAAATAGGAATTTTCTTATCATGAGATTAGATTATCTTATCTTATCAATAGATAATCTAATCCAATTAAGATAATCTTATTCACTTGGTTGCATTGGGCTATGTTACATGCACGCACACTTTTAGGCAGTGAAAATAATATAGTTTATTTGGTTTTAAAAGGAGGGTCTTGCTCACACAAATTGGCAGTCAATGAACCCGGTTTAATTCCAATTAAATAAACTAAATCTCCTGTGTGATCCTACTGAAGTCAAACCTGAGCTCCTGAGCCTAAGAGGTCCGCGCGCTGGGGACTCCATGCCATGGCAAGCTGTTTGCTTGCCCAGCATCCCCAATAATCCTCCCTTTTATACTCCTCAGTGATGCGCATGGACCAAGCATCGTTCACGTGATTCTGCTGCTTTCCTTGTATACCCAGGGTGCCGCCGCCGCCTTGGTGTATCCAGGCCCTCCCAGAGGAATGGTTTAGCCTTTGTCCAGCAAAGACCATTCCTCCCGCCCTATCTTAGCCGGCTGGCCCCTTTCCTTGTCCTCCGTTCATCCCTCCTATGAGTTCATGCATGTAGCATTGGAGCGATCGGTATGCGGGTAAGCGTAGGTAGTAATGGTAGTTGGTAGGTACGGTTAACAGAGGTTTGTTGGTTGGGATTGATGTCCCATCACTGGGTCAGTGATCTATGATGGCGGCCATTGCTGGGCACAGCCACTTGCCTGGCCAACTCCAAGATTGTGATACAATCACCAAGATCTTGATTTCATCACAGATCAGTGATCCATGATGGTGGCCATCGCCAAGCACAGCCACCTGTCCAGTACGTCAAGTCCTGATGTCATGATGGCTTTGTGATCTCATCACTCGGCCATTGCCTTTGCATCAGTCTGACTTCTTTTCATTGTTGACATGTTGTTTCCTGCCATTTGTGTGGGTTCATCGGTTTTATTTCATACAAAGATATATCTACTGTTTTTGACATATATTGCGGCTTACCGTTTTCAGCTCGTGATATTCCTTCGTATCAGTGTTAGTGAATTTTATATCATGAGATGAGTAATACATTTATAATGTAATTGCTTATCTTCTAGTGCAGTTACATGATCTTCCAATGCTTGTGTACTAACACTGGAAGTATTCATACCTGCTTTGTCTTGCAGAAGCACCATTGAACTATGATCCATATATGCTTGGGTGAAACAAGTGGCAGATGATAGACAATTTTCATTGGATCCATGCCTTTGCTTTCTAAGCAACAGAAGGATGGTTTTCTGAGTTGATATAGGAGTAGCAGAAGAAGGCATGCCTTCTATGCTGTGGTTCATTTCATTGAGTGTCACTGACCTTGTTTGTTGTGATTGTAGTTGAAGATGCCTGGAACTTGAATAATTTTTGTCATAGTAGCTGCATGTATTTTCTAAGATCTAACTGAAACTATTGTATCTTTTGTTCTGAATTTGTCATGGCACCAAGAGATACAGTCTGTTGTATTTGCTGCAATCAGTATCTGAGAGGTGTGTATGGCATTGTTTCTAATAGTATACATTGTTTGACTGATGTATATATATCATAGCCATCCCGCACAGTCGGCAGCGGTGTGCTGGTTCTGGCTGAAACACTGGCTTAACACACATCCATGCCGACCTCTATCAGCAGTTGTTGTCATATGTGCTTGAGCTCAAAGACATCCATAGTGCCTGATACCAATCAATATACATCGATATCGATCAATCTATGTGTTGTAGTATATAAATAACAAAAATTGCTATCCTAATTTGTGCATGTAAGCTGCGCAAGTGATTGTCAATCACAATGTCCTAGAAGGGCACCGGGTTTGTAGCCCAGGTTATTACTGACCCAGTCAATTATTGTATTCAAACCTGCTCATGGTTTATCTGAAGCCCAGTAAAAGCTGATTATCACCCGTTGACTTGAATGGTATCAACATAAAGTGCGACCGCCACACGCAGGTTGAAATTTCTGTATGAGGTTGAAAAGTCAACCTGTTGAATCAACCATGGGCACTCATCAACCTGATAATGACTCCCTTCAACCGGGGGGCAGTCGAAAGTCAACCATAAGCACGGGTTATTTTCAAGGTTGATTTTCAACCCGAAAAACTGCCATAGTGGAGGTGCTCATCTACAAGCTTTGGGGGATCTCACATTATTTTCTCACAGGTGTATGGAAGTAAAAGAGAATAGATAGAAAAGAATTAAACGTCTGCGAGAAGGCAGTCGGCCCCCAAGCAACTGTGACGCAATGCCGAGAACGGCTCTGAGTGGATGAGTGCAGGGAGACTCGGCGCGCAGCGGGCTGTCGAGCGGAAAATGTCGTCGCGCAGAAGCCTCCTGACGATTTAAAAAAAAAAGAGTGTTACATGCGTGACGTACGTGACATTCACCATCCCATAATGCAGGGGATAGTAAATAAGAATCGTCAACACTGAACTTCTCTCCAACTCGGATATGCGAAGTGTATGGTAGCTTCTTTTGGCACATCATCTGCTATACGAAATACACTCTCTACAGTATCTGTATCATCGGAAAACTTTGAAATGCGACCGTTAGATAGCGGTCCTGCGGGACCCACCGCTTTCGACCGTGCATCCGAGGTAGACGACCACGAGCAATTACAAAATGCAATGGACGAAAAAGGTACTGTTTGATGAGTGCCCATATCCTATATCGCCCAGCGTCTCTTTAGTGTTGACAATCATTCTATTTGCACAGGACACGAACAACGGCTTTATTGGAGACTTGGAGTATCTTTCTTTCTCTTCGGTCTTATCAATAACGGTAAGTAAGTCCTTGAATTGCATTTTCAAATAAAGGATTTACAATATCGTATGTATGTTCAGTCCTCTACGTCATCATACTTTCTGCCGCCTTGGACCTTGTGCCTCCATCGACTCCCAAAGGAATAATTGCCTTCGTTAACATCGCCCCTGCTCTAGTCGCCAAGATTGGATGGCCTTATTTGCTAAAGGGTCGTATTCGGTACACGAAACGTCTAATAGGGTGCTGTTTGCTTAGTTCGATGGGGATGGTTGTACGCCCCGGGTCCTATCTTCTCTCAGCGAACCCTGATTGCTTTTCAAGGTCGTTGCTGCTTTTTACAGTCTTAATATGCGGCTTCTCGGGATCGGCCTCGCATCCTTCTCTTCAGGTAGAGCACTTCACTTTCCACGTGTGGATAATCCGCTAAATCTTCTAATAACTAGGCCTAGGCGAGTTAACTTTCTTACAACTGTCGACTACATATGCCCCACCTTCCGTTGCCGGCCGTAGCGTTGGGCAAGGCTCCACTATCCGGTCTTTGAACCTCACTGATTAGACATGTCTAGATACTTTGCCTCCGGAACCGGAGCGGCTGGTCTCGTTGGTGCCTTTCTTTGGTGGGAGGTTCGCAACCTCGGTGTGCGAGTTGGCGTTGGGCTTTCATCAGTGCGCCTTGCACGCTTTTCAAGTCTTCTCGCTTATGTCATGTTGTTCAGATTATGCCCTGGATCATCCCAGTCACGTATTTCTTCCTCTTACCCCATAGGTCGGCTTTCATCTGCTCTGCGTCTCCATCAGCAGATGGAGATGCAATGACGCCTGCGCAAGACTACAGCATAACATACACGCCGCTGCCTACCACGGAGGAAGAGGCTGAAGAGGAAGCAAGGTCGACACCTTCTAGTCCTAAACGGGCAGTATCGTTATCTGCAAACGATAAGTGGAGTCTAGTCAAGCCTCTGTTGATTAAATACATGCTACCTCTATGTGAGCAGATCTTTTAAGGCTCGAATTACCCATCTCACGCCTTGCTCTTTAGTCATCGTCTACCTGGTAAGTTAAAATTACTTGTTACGGGGAACTCATTGACGTATTACAGTTTGAATACACAATTAACCAAGTAAGTATAGAATTCAATTGGTTCTTACAATACCTTTAAGAGACCGTCAGGGAATCGCTCCGACCCTCCTTTACCCTGTACCTAACGTCGAGCATCACCCTGTTCTCAGCAAGTTCATTCACACAATACGCGACTATTATCCACTGTGGCAAGTATGTCTCGCCAAGTTCCTTATTTCTCATCTCATTATCTCAACGGACTTTCTTAACAGCTCGTCTATCAAACAACTGTCTTCTTGTCACGATCCTCCATTACCTTGGGTATACCGCCCCTCCCAGCCAGTTTGCTTTCTCTTCCCGCTGTTCTCCAGGCCTTGATCTTTGCTATATTGGCTTTCGAGTCTGCTGTGGGTTTGTTCTCACGAGACGATGGCGCTGTCAGCATCATAACCGTATTTTTGCTCATCAGCCTTGAGGGTTTCTGTGGTGGCCTCGCGTAGTACGTCGTTTTATCTTCATAATGTTTCCCGTGTGTGTTGACACGACTCACTCTTGTCAGTGTGAATGTGTTCTACCGTATCAACCAAGAACGCTCAGATTCACAAAGCGCGCATGACCTTGAACGCACCAAGCAGGAAAGGGAGTTCAGGATCGGCTCAATTGGGTTCGCTGATTCATGTGGAATTTTGCTTGCGGCGGTTGTTGCTGTGCCGATGGAGGTTACGCTGTGCAGGGCACAGATCAGCAGAGGCAAGACGCTCTGTAAAGGCTTGTAGAACAATCTGTACTTCCACGTTTCATACCATATTTTATTGAATTTGATACTTGTTAATCCGATGTTGTACGGCATTGTGTGATTGTAAATCGGTTTTCTAAGATATGCTGTTATAGGATATGGCCCGTGAGACGGAGAAAAAGATTCCACTTAAACGAGAAA
Source organism: Termitomyces sp. T69sscA (assembly GCA_017657225.1). Taxonomy (NCBI): domain Eukaryota; kingdom Fungi; phylum Basidiomycota; class Agaricomycetes; order Agaricales; family Lyophyllaceae; genus Termitomyces; species Termitomyces sp. T69sscA. The sequence goes on along the minus strand of JAGGAQ010000148.1, from coordinate 7,205 downwards.
TCGTGCAAGAATTATTTCCCAGCTTACCGGAGTAATTCAATGACGTCCCTCGGTTGTGTGACCCGCTGTCAAGAAAATACAGATTATTATCTCTTCGATCCAGAAGCATCTGATGGAGAACGAGGTACTCATTGGACAGTCCTCCGATTCGCGATAGGCAGTCTGAATTGCCATGGATCCAACCCATTCATCCATTTCTATATTGGTACAATGTTGACGTGACATGAACAAAACGACCTATTTTTTCTGCGACCACGTCATGAACATCTGTAGGTAAACGCTTCGTAGAGGATCTTCGGCTTCTCGAATGATTTCTTCAATCAGTTCGGAAGTCACATCATCAGCAATCCACTGGAGGACCTTTGACTTTCTCAGAGCTTGACAGAAAGATGCCCAGAGTACTTGACCCAACCAGCCAGCATTGGGATCTGAGTAATTTAATAAATGCTCAAGTAATCATACTGTTTGAAGTGACTGACCACTATTTCTGCCGTTTGTAGGACACCTAATTCCAATGTTGTGGACTTCACTTATAGATGGATTAGGCAACCATCAATATTCCATTACACCATGAAAGAGACTCACGACAAACTTCCCACCCCTTTGAGAACCGGGTATAGCGACGAGGCAGCAAGGATGTCGATGTTTCTCGACCTCGAATGTGAGAGGCACTTTTTATTGAAGACATCTAAGGATGGCCCCAAACCTTGAGGTCCATCATCATAGAAGCAGCCATCCACCTCCTCAATCCATAGCCATCCTCCAGATTTTATGAGAGGTATGATGTTGTCAAGTACCTTTGTCCAATCAGGGAACTGGAGAGGAGTGATGAATGCGCCACAACAAGGCGATAGAAACAAGACGTACGTGCACGAGGACGAAGCGAGCATGAATGATATCGAAACTTTCTGGTTCAAAGGGTAATTCATTTGTGGCGTCGAGTTGTAGGAATTGCATATTCGAAGGTAAGGGACGTGGCGCTAAGGTTGATTTGTCAATGGCAATCACTGTGGCTTCAGGATACGTTTTTGCAGCTTGAATGGCCCTATGTAAAACATTGAGAGGTATGAATGTCCACTGTGCATGAGACATACCAAGCACCACTGCCACAGCTATAGACAGAAATAATGAGCCCATGGATCAGGACAATTTTGACGATGCATCACCCAAGCTCAAGAATTTTTCCAATGTTCTGGGTGGCTGGGCATAAGGTAAGCTTATGACCAAGGTAAGTATCGATTCCTTTGTGCATTTCATCTAACCTGATGTTCAATGAAAACAAAGGTTGGCTCGATACACCTCTGGTATGTGGTAGAAATAAGGTTACCTCTCCCACTCTGGAGCGGCGTTCTAGGTTTGGATGAGCTTCATCTACGACAAAAAATGTCAGACTGACTGTTAAATAATGAAGCTCGCCCATGATGTGGAACACAGAAGTCGCAGGAATAATATCAGCGTTAAGCGGGAAAAAGGCAGGTTACCACAATTCCTTATATCCCTGAACTCTGAACTTTGGGGGAAAATATGTGGACGCTTTGTCACAAAAATTAAGGAGACTGACGGGGATTTGCGGCGCCGTTTCTCCATAACTCGAAGACCCAAGAACCAGAATAGCGTATCATTGTCTAACAAACTTCCTTCCGTCTCCCGTAACAATGCTTTTCCTTATGTGATGTCTAAGCTATAAGTAACTGCAGTAGTCAATCGGTCATGTACCATATCTTGCCTGGCTCAAAATGAATGAAGATCCTGCGCCAGCTCCGAACCGAAAGCATATTCGTTCATGTGGAATTTACAAGATGTTATGGACGGGAAAAACAGACATCCCGGAGAATGATGAGCTAAATTTCTCAATCGTGTGAAGTTCTTACATGTGCATAGTACTCAATACAACGCCCTATATTCAATGCTGCCCCGTTACTTAGAAGATTGAGGAGTGGAAATCGGGGCTCATTGGCGCCTTACGCACAAACTTTTATCAAGTCAGTATGGAGATCGCACAACCGAATCAAGTCTAATTGCATCAGTTAAACTGTGAAGATACCTCAATGAATCTTGTCAGCTGACGCTAGGAGTGCCAACCAAGTGCCAACCCTATGCCGTGTTAGGAGTGTTGAAAATACAGCTCAATAAACACTGTGTCAGACATGTAAGTGTCTAATCCAGGGTACAATAACTTTGAGTACGTGTCCCGAAACATGTGCGTGGTGACGACTGAGCCTTAACCTTGTGGCTTCCTTACCTAAATTTTGCTCTCGAGTTGTCTGACATGTGACAAAGAGATGTCAAAAGTGTGATGTGATGAAGTGTTCAACACACTCAAGGTGCCAAGGCGCAGAACACAAACAAGGGGTATCACCGCTACCACGCCGTCCGACTAGCAATTCTAAGTGACAGGATGTGAGAGGTATCAAATCAGATATGTCATATATCAGTTTGTGATAATAGTAAGTAACACAGATTTCACATCGATTACCTCTAACCATTTTTTCAAAAGGAGCACATGGGGGTTGAATCCTGAGTTTCAAATTATCTTGTCTTCGAAATAGGAACACCTTGTTGGTTTGCCTTGACACAAAGGAGACATATACACTCCTGGGGCCAGAATATGTTTCAGATGGAAAAAGAATCAAAGAAACCTGTCATCTGTTTCTTGGCCAGCTTTTTACTATAGAAAAAGGCAAATCTTCTTTGTTCAATTACTTTTTCTATCAGAAATTGACACATTAGAAATGGCATAACAGGTTTCCTCCTCACTTTTTTCCAAGGAAACATCATTGGGTGCCAGCAGTGATAGGTATCACATTATTCTAGCTCTCGCTCTCGCATCCATAAATCAGATGATATATCAGAAAATTTTCTACACGCCAGATATTACACATACAATTCCTGATTTGTGATGAAGATATGATAGGACTGACAGCAGATCTGCAAAATGACATCTTCAAGTTGCCCAGCTATCCAGACCATCTTCTGTGGCAGGGCAATTGTTGGTGGTATAAATAAACCTTCTCTTCAGAGGCCACATTTGTAAGCGCATCAATTTTACGATAAGGACTAATAATAAGTCACATAGATTCAACAGGAAGGGAAAATTGTTTGGATTCTGTTACAGGAGATGTTGTCTACATATTGTCAGCTTCTTTATTGTCATGTGTTTTGTCCCATTATAGCTTGCATCAACATGTCAACCACCTTAGTTGTTCTCCCTCATCAGGCAGACTCTAAGGTGGTAAGTCAATCTCGCCTTGATGTTTTTCTTGCACCGTGTCTGATAGCCAGTAACTAGATATCTGTTCTGTCTGTCTAGTTATGACCAATATAGTTATTCTCCCTCATCAGGCAGACTCTAAAGTGATATCTGTTCTGTCTGTCTAGGTTCTCAGACATGGGCCAGCAGGTTATGGGCATCCTTCGTGGACTGCTGCATACCATCTGAGCTACCGGGACAACTCCCTTCTTGATCCATTATCTTGTTCACGTTTCTTGACAGGGTCGAGTTTTATTACCTCCATCTTCACATCCTTTGATCAGTTTTGTCCCCTATTTTCTGGCTACTGCATCATGTCAGGATCCTCCATGGATCCTTTTGCCACTTGGCATTCCTTTGCTGCACATGTTCCAACATCTTCACGTTTGGATCCAGTGCTCATCTCTTCTGGTTGGCCAACCCAGTCTGTCTGACCTCATTTTTCTCGTGATGCTCCTCCTCATCTTCCTTCGGTTTCTTTAAATTCTTCTGATACTTTGGTACCTACTTCTTCTTTTACAAATAAATTTTTGCACATACATCAAGCTCATGTTCCTTCTTCTCTTGATTTTGGTCCTGTTAATGAGACTCCCACTCCTTTTGGTTCTCACACTCCCTCTTCTTTTCCTATTGCTGCACTTATTCTCTCTCAGCCTTTATCAGTACCCGTTCCTCCTTTTTCTCCATCTTTACCTTCTCATTTCCATCATTTGTTTGTCCCACATCATCTTCCTTCCCCTCCCTTGCTGGATCTTCCTGCAGATGTTACTCCTCGTCCTTTGTTCACTCCTCCTTTGCCTTTTCATCATTTTGATTGTCCTGCTCCTCTCATTTTTGATTGTTTGCCATATCCTTCACCTTTTCTTCATACAGCTCCTCCCCTTCCTCCTGGTCTGGCTCCTCCTTCTTCTCCACCTCCACCTCCAGCGCCAGCCTTCCACCCTTTCTACTATCCTCCTGCTGTGCCGCATTTTTATGGTCCATGTCCCCATCTTTACACTGCAGCACCTCTCCCTCCTGATTTTCATGGTTACCCTCATAATTTCCATGATCCTTTTTATGATTACTATTTTCATAATAATGTCCTACCTCCGCTGGTCCACCCACCAGTTGTTCAGGTTCCTACTGCAGATTCTTCTTCCTCTGATACAACACTTTCTCCTCTTAATACTCTTCCTTGTCTCTCTTCTTTGACAGATTGGAGTTCTTGGTTCAATGCTGTCATGACGCTGGTGGATCACCTTGGCTTGAATGGACATCTCTGTCCCATTCCTCCTCCTGGTGCACTCTCTGACCCAACATGTGAAGTTGTTGTTCCTCCTCCCTTCCACAAATTTTTGACTCAGGCTGAACAACTTGTGTATCGGAACTTTTGGAAGAATGATAACGTATGCTCCTATGTTATCACAGGAAAGCTTTTCCCAGAGATTTCAATTCTCTACCCCCTCGCTGTAGTGGCCCTCATAATCTCCCCATTCTCATGGCTTGCGACATTCTCAATTTGCTTTGTCACTGCTACAGTGTTGGCAGTGCGGCCAGTGCTCAGAAACTCAAGGACTCTGTGTTTGTCTATCCTTGCATGATTCGTACTATTCTGGCCTATGTTCAGGCTTGGCACACGGCTATCAATCAACTTACTGCTACACCTTGGAATTTCTCTCCTTACAAGCATATTCAGAAATTTATGGATTGTATCCCAAATCATCCTTCTTTCAACACCCTTTGCAACCATGTTTGCACCTCTTGGAACAATAATCCTCTAGGGACTTTTACCTTCATGGATCTGGTGGATGAAATCATTGAGATAGACATTGATATTTGTCGTTGTCAAGGCTCTTCTGATACCAGAGAATGAAAGTCTACTGCCTCTTCTGTTCCTGTTCCATCTCCTGCCACTACCACTCCACTGGATCCTCCTTCTCAACATGATTCTGACCCTTCTTGTGACACCTCAAATTGTCCTTGGGCATATGTTGCTGCTCCTGAGCCTGACACAGGATTGTTACCTACTCCCCAATCTTTTCTCCATGATCTTGATGATGATACATTGCCTCTTTCTATAGTCAATGAAGGGAATGACATTGTTTTGACTGTGTACGAGTCTCTATGTAATGAGTCCCTCCAGGCCCTCCATACCTTGCTTTTGTTGGTTCTTCTGATCCTATCGTTCTGGCTGGCCTATTAGCAAAGTTCAATTCCCTCTTAGACTCAGATTATATGGTTCATCTGATTCACAATTGCTGGTTCTTCTGGACTTATCATCCTAACCTTGCTATTTTGGCCGGCATGGCTAATTGTGGTGTTTTATTGACGCTTGCTTGGGGTGAGGTTTGTTTTTGGGCTCACGTTGGTGGGAAGAATGTCATCTTGGTGCTTTGGACTGTATTCATGCTCCTGATGTTTCCATTAACCTTCTTTCCATTGGTTCTGTGACAGAGAACCACATGAAATTGCTTTTTGAATGCAATGCTACATCTGTTTTCTTTTCAGATCCAGCCCTGGCAAGTTCTCCTCTCAAGGCTATGGTTCATGATCATCTCTCCTTTTATCACTGCAATTTTATCCTTCCTACTTTGGATTTGTCCTTTGTTTCATTAACCTCTCAGCCGACTTCATTCCCTTGGATTCCTCTCACTCCTAGTCTTTGGCATCGTTGCATGGGTCATCCCACCCAGGATGCTACACATGCTGTGCTTACCAAAAACTATGCTTCTGGGATTGAGTATGTGGGTTCTTTCAATGATTCTCACTGTATTCCATGTATTATTGAGAAACAGCCTGCTTGTCCCTTTGATCATTTCCAGAAATGGGCTGATACTGTTTGTGAATTGCTCCATATGGACCCTGTGGTCTATTTCCAACTCGCTTTGCCTGAGGTCACGGCAATCACTTTCACTCTATTCTCAATGATTTCTCTAATTTTGGTAGTACAGCTCTTCTCTCCTCATGGGATCAATCCACCAAACACTTCATTGAAGTACAAGCTCAATGGGAGTTGAAGTCTGGGAACAAGGTTCTCACTGTCCGTTGTGATGGTGCAAAAGAATTTGTTGAAGGGGCTCTTCACAAACATTTTCATGTCAAAGGCATTGTTCTTCAAGCTACTGCTCCTTATGCTCACCAGCAGAATGGCAAAGCCAAACGTCACATTTGTACCATTGAGGATACTGCTCAAACATTAATGGCCAAGTCTGGTCTACCAATGTTGTTTCTTGGTGATGCAATTCTTACTGCTCAATATTTTTGTAATTGGCTTCCATCATCCACTCTCCCTGCTCTTACTACCTCTTTCAAGGTCATGGAAGGTTCTAAACCAAGCCTCTTCCATCTTTGAGTATGGGGTTGCCAATGTTTTGTTCTTCATCCTTTGGAGATCTGCCATAAAGGTGAAACTCATTGTTTTGAAGCGATTTTTGTGGGTTATGAAGAGGGTTGTGTTGGTTGGCATGTTCACAATCTAAATGGTCAATACTTCTTCTCTTTGGATGTCATCTTCAATGAAAATGTCCATGGTTGTCTTCATCCTCAAAATCATTCTTATTCTCTATCACTTCCTCCTCATTTCCCTTCACCCTTCTCTCCTTCTATTTGTTCTTCTTCTTCTACCTCCTCCCTTCCACTGGTTTTATCATTACAATCTCCTGGTTCTCTTCCTGGCTCTCCTCCTCATCCAACTTCTCTGGGGCCATGGACGCTGACTGGGTGTCACGACCCGCTACCGACCCCCGGGACTTAGCCCCGGCCCCGGGACTCCAGCGCTCCCAATACCACCCCCATAGCCGCCCCGGGCCCGGACCGCTACCCGGCCAACTCCCCCAGCCATCACCGGCCATCACCGCCCGTCAACGCCACAGCCACCGCCACTCGCGGCACCTCCTGGCCATCACCGCCGTGACCGCCACATCAGCGCCGGGTCTTGGCTATCACGTCACATCAGCGCCGGCACCACCCGTCA
>JAGGAQ010000147.1:0-38251 GCA_017657225.1 Termitomyces sp. T69sscA | reverse complement strand
TGATGGGCAGTTTCCTATATAAAAGATTGTGGCCTGTTGTTTACCTACTAGTTCCCCATGTTAGCGCCTCAAGGGTCACCAACGGCGACCTCGCCTACACTTTACTATATATACTGTACTCATAGCATGCAAAATAACAAGTTACCTTTTTACCTTCACCAACGCCTCTTATGCTTGAGCTTCAGAGCACATTTTAGTTCATTCTCAGTTTACTCTACACCAAGCACACTTTTGCACAGTGTTCTTGTCCCGCTGCTGGACCTACGCCAGTGTACCAGGAATCCTTACGCCTTGCAACTGCGGCAGGCATCCAACCTTTGGCGACTACGCTAAGATCCCCTTCACTACTTTCCTTACCACTGCCCTCCGCTAACCTGTTTCTGGGACCCTGCCTGACTTGCCTCAGCTAGCGAGCCCAATGCTACCCGCCTTGTGATTGCCTACCCCAACACCACAAGGTACAATTTTGGGCGTCATCAACTCCTCACACTGGAATATACCTCAATTGCAATGTGATGGAGGATTTGAACTGGCTTAAGGATGCTATTGCTACTTCAGTAGGGGTTTGCTTTGTGGATAGCACATGATGGAAAGATGAATCAGCTGAATTTGTACTGTGGACTGACACCAGTCTAAAATTGGCACTAGTGTTTGTCTTCACAGGAAACAGATTTGTCTATCAGCTCAAACCCAAAATTGACTCTCCAAAGGTCAACATATTCTTCATTGAATTGTGCTATTCTATCTGCTGTCTTTCATGTTGCACCTTTTGACCACCCACCATGCTGTGTACTCTTGTACATGGATAGCCTGGATTTAGTCACTATTTTCAATTCGCTAGCAGCATCGGAATCTATTCACAATTCTGTCCTCCCAGCTGTTGCAGGGAATGTTCTGGACACTGATCTAGATCTATGGGTGTGTCACATAGCAGGAGTAAATAACACTTGTGCAGATCTTCTTTCTCATCTCCTTCTTGATAACTATCATCACCAATTTCCTGCTGATCACATCAGCAAGTTTGAACCTCCTCATCACTTACTGCCAGCATGATGGACAAAGTTCTTTTAGGTGCCCTGGGTAGGTTGTCATTGCAGTCAAAGATCTTGATGCATGGACCCTGCATGTTCAAACTAACACCATTGAAAAATCAACTGCATCAGGTTATGCTATGGCTGTCACAACCCACTACCAACCCCCAGGACTCCAACCCTCCCAAAACCACCCCCACGACTGCCCCGGGCCCGGACCGCTACCCGGCCAACTCCCCCAGCCATCATCGCCCATCACCGCCCATCAACGCCACCAGCCACCGCCACCTGCGGCATCCCTGGCCATCACCGCCCATCACCGCCTGTCACCACCACAGCCACCGCCACTTGTGGCATTCCCCAGCCATCACTGCCGTGACTGCCACATCAGTGCCGGGTCTCAGCTATCACACCGCCCATAGCCGCCACATCAGCACTGGCACCACCCATCACCCCCAGCCCACGCCGAGACCCCCATCACGCATCACGATCGCGCATCACTGCCGCCGACCTCTGCATGCCAAGCCCCGCTCCCGCTCCCTCCTCACCGCACCACCACTGCGTGTCTCTGCGTTTCCAGTGCGAGACCTCCAGGCCATGCGACATGTCTCAACCTTGCCCCACCCTGTGTGGCCCCCAGGTCTCACCCCAAGCCCTGCCGCTGTGACCCGCTGCTGGAACCCAGGCCTGAGCCCCGGGCCCTATGTACTGCGTAGTATATAAGTCGTAGAGTAGTAAGTAGTACTCTAGTCTTGATATTACCGTAGCCTCATATTGTTTGCTGTGTTCTTGTCTCTGTCTCGTTTTCTCACGTGTCCCCGTCTCTTTATTTCTACTTGCTTCTTTTCTCATTGTACTTGTCTCGTATTGTCTCTCTATCTCGTCTCTACTTGTCTCGTCCTCTAATCTATTCTAATTGCTCTCCTTCCCTCTCTATTCTAAGTTCTCTTGGTTCTTCTGTTCCTGGCTCCTCTCTTCAACTTAATCTATTCCATCTCTCATTATCTTATCTCGACTCTTTCCCCTTTTGGCCGCTTAACTTCCCCGACTCTGTTTCCATCCCTGGGACTCGCTAAGTCCCCACGCCTGTTATCTCTTTGATCCCTGGGACTCGCTCACTCACCGGCGCTCGCTCGTCCCGCCCTCTTGTACTCCCAGAACTCGCGCCAACCCCCGGCACTCATCCTCCACCCTCTCTGGCACTCGCCCCCCTCGCCGGTGCTACCGGCACTCCCCCACATACTGCCCCCGCCCTGCTTCAGTCTCCTACGCCTTGCGCCCTCCCGGTGCTCTGCGTCTGTGTACATGGTGATCACCACGTAAGGTATTTGCCCAGTGGACTGAGCCCCCATGGTCAGCGGAACCTGACAACGGCAATGTGTGACTACTTAAAGTTTGTAATGCACACAATGTATCAATTAATCCCACTCCACAGACTCTTTCCAGGTACATAGTGTATACATCCTGTTTCATTGCATCAGCACCTAGATATCTTTTGGGAATTAGGCATTTTCTCATTGATTTCTATCCTGACTTCAATTGTAACCATGCTCATCTTTTAGTGCAGTTGGCAATTTGAGGTTCCAAGAAGATTAGAGCAGATCCAATGAAAAGAAAACAACCCCTGAGACTTCACCACCTTCAAGCATTTGTTGACTTAGCAAACAAATCAAATAATTATGACAACATCCTCTATGCAACACTCATGTCCTGCTCATTCTATGCATGACATCGCTTAGGGGAACTTGTAATACACTTGACATCCTCCATTGATTGGCAAAAAATAGTTAAAAGATCATCATTATCTTTTGATAATGGTTATGCTAAGTACCGTCTGCCTTATCACAAATCAGATCCCTTCTTTCATGGTACTGATGTCATGTTGGCTCATTACAATATCACAAACCCATTTCTTCTCCTTCAAAAATACACAATATGGTGAGACAAAATTCATGGCTCATAGTGTCCTCTGTTTCTTCAACAAAATGATTCACTACCTACAAGGTCATGGTTCATGTCTAAACTCTTTGCTGTCATAGACAAATTCTTTGGCAGTCATTCAGCTCATGCTGGCAGCGCTACATATTACGCTTCACTAGGACTCCCTGAAAACATCATCATGGAAATTGGACATTGGTCATCAGAAGTGTGAAAGTGTTATATTAGGGACAACCCATGCATATGAGCTGCCGTACAGCTCACATCCATATGCAACTTGTGATTTTGCCACTGTTTTGATTTTACATCCTCTCCATCTTGAACCCACATGCCCACCATCTCAAGTCATATTCCTCCACTATCTAAAATCATATTCTCACAATCACTCCTTGGCCATCCCTCAAATATCTTTTTACACCACTGCCTTCCTCACCTCACTCCTCTCCAACCCATCTTTAGCCCTTCAATCTTCATTGCTCTTCATTTCCGCACATTTTTTGTTCTCAATATACATTGGGCATTTGTGTCATCACATGTGCCCAGATTCAGGCTAAACAAATATGTGGTTCATAAAGTGGCAGAGGTTGACATGAAGGTGGGTTCCAAAGGTAAGGAGCCTTTCCAGAGGCCTCTGCACTTAACAGCCACCAACCCCACTCAGCAGATCCTGCCAAGCTCTCACCCCATGACTCCAAAGCACCGTCCTCAGCATGGTGCCACAGCGCTAGCAAATGCTGTGCTGAGGACAGTAGGGTGGAAGGTTTCACTTCTTGTGCTGCCCTTTCCTCATATCCACTCTTCTTGCAGCACAGGTGAGCATCTAGATGCTCTCTCCCCACACCAATTCTCATGTGTCTCACCTCCTCATCAGCTTGGAGTAGTGCCTCCACAAATACTTTACTTCTTGCTAATGTTTCTTTCCACTACTTCTTTTGGTGAGACACTCTCAAGTAGACTTTTGATGAGCGCAATTCATCTCTCACTGCAGGATCTTGAGCCTCTCTCATCATCTTTTCTCATTACGGCTCAAGCTCCTGTATTGTAAGGTTACAAGCAAGGCTTGACTTCAGCTTGGATTTAGACCTTCTCCTCCTCCAGGGTGCTTATTCTCCTTTTTCTCGTTCACTGTATCATATTCAAGTTTTTTACAATCCCTCCCTCCTCACCCTTATCTACATACACATATTTTTTACTACATTGTTCTTTCTTGCTACTTTTCCTTATGTTCATTGTTCCTCCTCCACAGCCCTTCAGCCCTTGTCACTCTTCATTTCTGCACATTTTTCATTCTCAATATACATTGGGCACATGTGTCATCACACGTGCCCAGATTCGGGCTAAACAAATACATGGTTCATAAAGTGGCACAGGCCAACCAAAATCACAGTGGTCAATTTGCAGGTGCAAATTTGCGTTAATTTGCACCCTTCTTCTTGATGGGTGCTAAAATGGGGTGTGAACTTGGTCAAATTCACAGCTGGTTTCTAAAAAGTAATTCACACCAGTACCATGTCAAGCAATTATCTAGAGTGATATTCAATGATATGACTAGAAAACTCAAGAATTCAAGGGCTTCACCTTATCCAGGACAACTTGATGCTAGAATAGCCAAGTTTAAGGCGAGGAACATGTCATTGGTAATTGCTACAATCCTTTAGGGAGATTAAAAGCAAAATGATGAAACTTCAGAACGAGGACCTGCTGCTCAGCTCGCTATTTGGCTCAATGAAATTACCCGCAATCAGTCATCTTGAGCACCACACATAGTCTATAATTAATTTGTGCTAATTTGCAGCAAATCAGGTCTTCACTTGTGTGAATCTCACCAAAATCACCAGCAAATTTGCACTCAGCCAAATGCAAATTTGCCCTGTGATTTTGGTGTGAATTTGGTCAGTCAATGCTGCTGCGAGTTTCACAGGTGTGAATCTCGCCGCCGGACCAAATCCCCCGCACACTAGATGAAACGATTTTGTGGGTACGAAGATTCAGGGTGTCTACATGTAACTAAAGTGGGCTCGTCGGAAGAAGTAAGTTTGACAAATGTCGAGCAAAGCTGAACTTTTAAAGAGAAAATTCTGAGGCCTGGTTACACCTTATATGCATCTTATCGTAAGGAAACTTCATTCTCTGCTTGCCACCAATTATGGCACACATTACATGTGCTACAGTATAGCCACCGGATGGAATAATTGTGACAGTGACCAGCGCTACCCATTTACTTTTTTTCGCACTTGTTACTTCTCGACCGGGTACTCCCTTTACCGGATCTATATAACCTAATACGATGTATCTAGATAGGTAGTTCTTTTCAATCTCAGGACCAAGAGTTCTCTTGACTGAGCGAATACAATGAATGATGATCATTATGGCTGGGAGATTGCTACCATTCCGGCACTCTGCAAGTGGATTCAGCCAACAACATTTGAGACTCAAGAACGCATCAATTGAATCCTTGCTACCCCTTGATATAATCATTGTACAATTCCATGGCGCTAAGCAGACGGCACATGATCATGATGCATGAATGGACTGGCCGGGCCGGATTCGTCTTGACCAGCACCTTTCGATATCAATCCTCTATGCTTACGACTCACTTCACTCACTCACTGATATCAATAATATGACAGGTGCAAACTACATGGGAGGCAAACGGTAATTTTTTTTACCGAATAGTGTGATAGTACTTAATCGCCTTCCCACCGCAGAAATGCCGCGAAAGCACGAACCAGAGACTCCACGGGACGCATACAACGAGGCTTCTTTGGGAGACAGCGCCTGAACATACTCTCCAAGGGCATCCCACGTCGAACGCCTGACTCTCCGACAAGTCTAAAGCCTAGTATCCCAGTAATCGAGCTCGCGCACGCGCCGCTACGCCACAAGGACTTGGGTACACGAGAACGGATGGACGGAAATTTTTCAAATGATAGGATGATGACGGCGACCTCTGCGACGGTCCCAAAGACGCCTGAGTCGAGCAAGACGAAAGGGAGTTCAAGCTCAGGCATGGCCAGGTCACGCGTGCTTGATGTGCTTGATATGAAAGAACGTGCGTTTCTCGTTCGGGGATTGCTCTGGTTTTTCTCGATCCAATTTTGAGGTCCCGACGCGTGATTCGATATCGATATTGTCTTCGGTTCATTTCTTTGGCTCAGAAATGAAGGACTGATGACGGGATGTTCTCTACAGCCATATTCTTGAGAGCGACTCTTAATCGGATCCTAACTCTACCGGATCTTGCTGGACTGTCTGGCATCGGTCATGCGTCCAAGCGACTTAGGCCAGAAGAAGATGATGATGGGTATGAGAGGCCTGAACGTAAAAGAGAGGTACGTATATGCTGTCTGTCTCTGTATCCATCTCAGAGCATTTATTTCTATCACCACAGAAGACGACACCATTATTAAAAGAGCCGCAGTCATTCCATTCAAAACTAACACCGTCTTGTACATCTTTATCCTTCTCCAGTGACCTAGACACAGGGCACCAAAGCATTATGGATTGCTCGATTACCGAAAGCATGGGCCATGGACTATATGCTCCACCCGAAGGTATTGATACTTGCTTGACATGTCTTCCTGCTAACGCTTTTCGGAAGAGGGCGAACGTCAGCTATCTAAATTGATGTCGTCAGTTGCTCGTTCTAACCATTCAGGAGCAGTTGGTTTCGGTGTGTCCTCGCTGCCACCGTCGTCTGAACAGACATCATCCTCGAATATCGTGGGCACCCTTGCTGCCGGTACTGATATGGACTTTGAGGATCAAGATTGGGATGACTCTGGCCTTGACCTTGATTGTAACCAGCGGAGCCCCTCTCAGGACGCATACGAACAGTCTGCGATAAATAGCATAGTTGGGATACCGCAGGACAACTATGGCGATGAGGTAGCGGCTTTCAATCCGTCTCCTCGACGATGTCCACGTTTCGCTGAAAACAATTTGTACGAACACCAAGATCCGTGGCACACTATCGGCGTTGTACTTGGTCTGTCCCCTGTACGACCGGATGATCGCATAATGGACGGAGCCTCTGGAGAGCAAGATGTATCGTTTGCTAGTGTGCTTCAATCATGGTCCGATAACGAAGATGAGAACTCGAGCCTATGCGGAGATATACCGAGTGACGTTCAAAATTCGGACAAGAGTGCGACCCAGCTCAATATTCCATATTTCTCGGCTACTGAAGATGAATCTGATGACGGCTTCAAAGGCCCAATGAACGATGCCCAAGGATCGAGATGTTCCTTGATGCAAGATTCCCCATCGTTACTCGCCGTGCAGGAAAATCCTGAAGAACAAGCACACGGGATAAGCCCAATGACCATGGATATCAATTTTGAGGCTCTTCCGCATGTGAACTCTCCGCCTGGACCTGTGAGAACGCCATCGCCTGTCTGGGAGTCTCAGTCCCCGTTTCGGGTTCTGCTTGAGTCGAAGAGGAAATCTGCCACATCGGTCAAGAACTGTAGCCTGGGTTCGTCAAGAGTTTCTGAGTCCTCAACACTGCCCCGATCGCCCAGCTCGCGATCTCAATCCTCTCTGGCTCCACTTACCCCATCACCAAGAGGTGTTGAAGAGACGCACTCCCCGTTCCGGATGCTTTTGGCTGCTAGATGTCGGGATCAGAAGAAGAGCTTGAACCTTACTGACTATTCTCTGGGAGACTCGGTTCCCTCATCTTCAGCGGGCACGATGACTTCCAAATCCGCGAGTTCCGTACTGAAAGGGATGGACGGAGTTTTTCAGGGACCTTGCTTATTCCCCGAAGATGCATATGACGCGAGTGACGAGGATTGAGTCGGCGAGATGCAGCTATGTTCTTTGTAGAATATTCATGAAACACAATTAAAGTGATTGAAGAGAACAAACGACTTCCGGAACCAAGAGCGTGGGAAAAACGGATTGTGCCTTTTTGACTCGGCGCACAGGTTAACGGTCCTACCACACTTGACCACAACGACCATGTTCTCGAGCCCAACTCCCGCCCCAGGCTCGAGAGCCATTGCCACCAACGCCCTGCGCAACGCTGGCCTCATTGGCGCCGACCGCGACGCAACAATGCGGGACGCTACCGACAAGCCAGGCGGTCGCAAGGCCTCTTCGAAGATTCGCAGCCATCGCCCGCGTGTCATCGACATTAAGGACCTGAGGACCCCACGGCTGGTGAGTTTTACCCCTCTTTGCGGACTGGCTACCCACCCAAGGCGAACCGTCGCATTGTCTTCTCTGTTACTGACCAACTAGCAGAAAGCCGCAATGCAAGCAGGCCCCTCGGAGCCTCTGACCATCCGCGGCGCTAGCATGAGAACGTCACGCGTTGGCGCTGGGGGACCTCTCGGTACTTCGCGCGTGCGAACAAAGACGAAACCTGTTGAAGTGTGGCGAGAGGTTGTGAGGAAGCGATGGAATCCTGAAAACCAGTTTCTCAACCTCGAGGTAAGATTCTCATAGAGCCTTCTGACCGGTCGAATATCACAGGGCGGCGCGTTATCTATCCCTTCTCTTTCGATTTCGACGCCAACCTCGTTCACGTTCACCGTTCCTTTGGCCATTGTTTCGCAACGCCGAGTTCCTGACCGCATTGTCTGCAGTCTTTAATTGATGAAGAGATCTTGAAGAAGAACCACCTCTCACCTCCTGGATACGGTGGTGGCGTTAAAGATGCGGCTGTCATATTCAAACTCGCGAAGGAGCTCACGCCCAAGGTCTGTGCATTATTCTCGGGCCTTGTTCCGCAGCCTAATACCTAATATCCTTTCAGGTCAAAACACTTTCTCTTAGTAACAATAAACTTCAGGGCATGCATTTACAACTCCTGAGCCATTATCTTCCTGACCTAGTCAACCTTTCTTTACAAAACAACAATATCCGTACGATGAAGGAGCTTGACTATCTGGCTTCACGAAGAGGAAGATTACTGAATTTGAAGGAACTAGTTCTGACAGGGAACCCTGTACAGGTTGACAATGCGAGCCAGGACCGCAACGAGAAGTATCGAAGGTATGTTGTTTCAAGGCTGACTATGACAGATGTCTTCATGTTTTTCATTTAGAGATATCACTTCTCGTTTCACCTCATTAGAGGTTCTTGATCAAGTGGCCATTGCCAAAATAGCCTTTGATGGTCCGGGGCCGTCGACAGCACCAGCACCAGCAGCAGCAAAACCCTCAGCATCAACTTTTCCCGTAGAGATGGGCCCTTCATTCATCACGGGCGTCGATGGCAGCATCGTCTCGAACTTCCTTGTTCGGTGAGCAATTCGACTTTGGTCCTTTTTCAGGTTTGACTGATCAACATCAGTTTCTTCAACGCCATGGATACACAGCGAAACCTCCTCCTCGACGCGTATGATCCCAACGCAACATTCTCCTTCTCCGCAAACACCACAATCGCGGCGCGTGCTCGTGTGCAAGGATTCCACACCTCTTTGCCCAACCAGAAAAAGCTTAGTTGGGGAGATTGGCTTGCCGGTGGTTCACGTAATCTTCAACGTGTCGGCACCGACTTTGACCGTGCCCTCAGCAGCCTTCATGTCGGCGCTGAAAATGCCGTCAAGGCGTTACTTGCACTCCCTCGTACCAAACATGATATCACGGGCCCGCCAGAGAAGTTCTGTCTCGACTCGTTCCCCGTCCTCCTTGGACAAGGTACAGGTTTGCTTTTGACTGTCCATGGACAGTTTACCGAAGGTATGATGATATTCTATTGTATTTTGCGTGACCCCGGCTAAACATCTGACGTAGTTGGAGCGGAGGGTTTACGGTCATTTGACCGCTCATTTGTTTTGATGCCAGCATCAGAAGGTTCTCGGTAAGTCTTGGCGTTTATTGTTCCCACGATGCGCCCCTCACCTTTTTGTGTTTTCAAGTGCCAGATCAAATGGGTGGGATGTCGTCATTGTTTCCGACCAGTGGACGGTTCGCGTGTATTCCAGCCATGAAGCCTGGAAGCCTGGTCCACTTCTGGTCCAAGCTCTCTCGCGAGAAGAACAACAAGCCCAGAACGCGGCTTCCTCTTCTGCGCTCCAGCAGCTCACGTTTGACCAACAATCTCAAGCTGCCCTAGCTGCCATGGTATGTACCTCATGTCGACATTAAAGTGTTTGATGACTCATGTCTATGCAGCCTGAACCACAACGAAATCTAGTAATACAGGTGTGCCAGCAAACAAGGCTCAACGTGCGCTTCGCAGTCGATTGCCTAACGGGAAATGAGTGGGATTTGAATCGCGCCATTGCCAATTTTGAACAAGTCAAGGTATGCGTTTCTGTTTGTTGCTTGTAGGCTACGTGAATCTCACGCCACATTTGCAGGCTACTTTGTCTAGGGATGCATTCCTTTAAAAAGGTTTGCACTATCAGTGATCCGTTTTCAAACACGAGGAACCTCCAACAGCAGTGCGCTGCATGAATCTGCGATATCGCGTTTCCCGCTCGAACGTTTTCTTCTTAATATCTCTACGTTACATATGGTTTTCCCTATCTGTTTATTATCCATTCCGTTGACAACCAATCAGTACCTCTTCCAGCATTATCATCAACAGCATCATTTACTTTGTTATCGCACAGGATCCATGTCATTTGTATCCCGATACTACTCCCGCTTCTGGCTTCCCTGGCCCCTTTTCAATGACATCTTAATGTAAATCGTACATACATACAGACATACAACAGAATTCTATTATATGACCCACTCACTCTCATCTCCATCTTGCATTTGCATAAGATAATTGTCCATCTATTTGAATATGGGTGTGGGCAATCAGTTGATTGTGGCACATCAATATGGAAGTCGCGAGAGGTCCTGCCGACATTATACTAGATATAGCTACACCTCCGGAGCCCACACGTCGGGGTATAGATAACGACTTTACTTCAACGAAGCGCTAAGAATGCTACTTACTCAAGACCCGAAGCGAATTCCAATGGTGCCTCGGCGATTCTTGTTGAACATGTTCTCTGCCTAGTGAAGTAGTTTCTACCAGTGCTTTGGACACGAAGTGATGATGAGCACATATATCTTTCCAAAAACATGATAGAATGTCACTGGAACATGCAAGAAATCGAGATGAATTTCTCAGGAAAGGTTCATGGATTGTCTTAGACCGTTCGAGTTGTGGGCGGCTATCGATGCTGTGCAGGAGTCCTCGAGATCAAGGCCCGCGAATCGATCGATAAGTGTGTACTAGTGAGCTTGAGTCTATTTAATTGGCACAATTTTTGAGAATGACAATACTTATGATAGGTCGAATTGGGGCTGTCCAATGTATGTACCTTAATCTATTCAAAAGCCTCGAGTAGCAAGATTTTGAACCTGAGGCGGGATGAATGATTCAATTTCGGAGGATGTACAGAGGTTGGAGATCTGACATTTTACGATAATACGCTGCATATGAAAGTCTCTTCTTATACGTTTTGGCATACTGATCCACCTGAATGCTGAAATACCATCACGGTTTCCCAAGAGGGAACCCCTTGAACTTTCCATATTCGACAAAGTTTTCTCTCTCCTCTTATACTTATTCGTGCCACGAGGCGTTGAGCCGTCAGAAATGTTCATCAAGAAATATGTATAAACTGTCGACCCCTGATTGTGCTGCCGTTAAGCACAGCCAAAGAGGTCGTGCTGGGCCTTTGCTTGCGATGACCAGTTGGCTGCAATGACAGAAGCTGCAAACCTATGGACACGCCGTGTGTGGTCTCGAGGGTGCGGAGTCTGGCGGAGAAACAATGGGGAACAACGTCGGCCTCGTGTCGCTCGCTTACGACAATCGGCATTACAGACATTAACCAGGACTTTATGTGAATATCCAAAAGAGTCAATATCCAGGGTCCTGTAAGCATTTTTTTCTGATGCGCCATTGAGACCTCGTTGCTTCTGAGCGCGTGAGAGTGGGTCCTCATTCAACGTCTACTTATTTGAACTTCGCACATCCAGCTTTCTCCACGACAAATTCTCGAGCGGTGGTCTTGTTAACGAAAAGGAAAAACAACGGTTCACGTCTTTTCTCGGCCTCATTGGCAGCTTTCTCTACTTCTCTCTCGGCATTCAACGACTCCACTGTATTCCACGCACGCTTCCATTCTCACTCTCACTCTCATTCTCACTCACTTTTCCTGGCACTCTCACGACTCATTCCTTACTACACGCACTATGGAACGTCCCCAATTTTCATTCGACCAGTTTGGCTTGCACTCCTCCGCCACCGCGGGCGACGACGAGGGCGTTGATCGCGCTCTTAGCTATGGCGCGGATATTAACGCCCTCGACTCTGCAGGTAGGACCGCCCTCATGTGCGCAGTCGCTGGGGAACAGTGGGTCTTTTTCTCTGCTGCCGAGTCGATCGCGAGTGCTAATGACCTTTTCTGTACCAGCTGGCAGGAAATAGACGCGTCAAACGCGTCCATAATGACTCCTAGACGACTAAACACGATTCGACGATTGCTTAGCGACCCCAGGATATCCCTTTTTACCCTCAACGCACCACACAGTTCTATGAACGGCGTGATTCCCCTTGGCATGGCCGCTTGGCTCAACATGGAACAGGCCGTACGAATGCTACTGGAAGAAAGCTCTGACAGTGTTTCCGTCGATGGCACGGATACACACGGGGCTACGGCTCTCATGTGTAAGTCTCGACCTTCCTTGTCGCTCGCCGACGTGATTTTGACGTGTTTACTC
This sequence comes from Termitomyces sp. T69sscA, assembly GCA_017657225.1. Classification (NCBI taxonomy): domain Eukaryota; kingdom Fungi; phylum Basidiomycota; class Agaricomycetes; order Agaricales; family Lyophyllaceae; genus Termitomyces; species Termitomyces sp. T69sscA. The sequence goes on along the minus strand of JAGGAQ010000147.1, from coordinate 25,599 downwards.
TCTTAGATGCCGCCCGGGATGGTGGCCTGCGTGTAGCACAACTTCTCGTACGTTCTTTCATCCTTCTTATCTAGCCTCACACCGGGCTCACAACTCGACGGAAGCTATCTCACGGCGCTCGGCCTGATTTTCGCGACTGCAATCACCGGACACCAGTTCAATTCGCCCTTAATCACCCTCAAATTCTTTGGCTTTTTGAAACCATCTTGCGGCGCCATAGATGGCGAGAAAGTCAAGTACGTCCTGCTGTCATCTATGCGTACCCTTGTTACCAAACGACGACAACAGTCCGCGGATCGAAGCAAGCTCTTCCCAGGTTCCGAGGACCTCCTTGATCTCGCGTTTTCTGCAATGCCGTCCGACAGCCTTGAGCCACCGCCTTTCTCAATTTTCACTGCCCAAGGAACTTCCAGACTCACTGACACACTCATTTCCTCAATCTCGTTGCCAGATGTACCATTCCTTCGCTCATTGCTATTCTCTCCTGCTCTCCCCGCGTCATCTCCTCCCGCATTGTATCCCATGTCTACTCCTATCCTTGTAAACCACCCCGATGCCGCCGGCTGGAGCCCTATCCATTATTGTGCTGCCGCAAAGCTTCCTTGTCTCGATATTCTTGATGCCTTGTACTGTGCCGGCGCCGAGATCGCCCTCTTCACAGCCAAAGAACACTTCACCATCCTCCATATCCTAGCAAAATCCGCGTGTCTGTCACCTGAACAGCCTGATCATGCCATCTCTTTGTGTCACTTCACTATGCATCTTGTTCGCGATCTTCGCGCGCCGCTGTCAGCTCGAGACAAAAATGACGAAACGTGCATCCACATTGCCGCGGAGCATGGCAATTGTATTGAATTATTGATGATCCTCCTTGAACTCGACTCCACGGGCTCTGTTCGAGAGTTGCGCAATTCTCGAGGGTGAGTATTGTCCGATCTTTCTTAATGATATCTGCTCATCTTTCTGACATAGCCTGACTGCATTGGACGTTTGCAAGCCCGAATTCCGTGTTGCGTTTGGCGAGAATGTAGAGAGACTCCGCTCAGTGTCCGCATTGTCGATGCAGACCATCCGCGCTCTGGCGTCTTTTGTCTCGCTAATTTCATTCTCTGAGTCAAGGCCTGCCACGTTGGATGATTCAAGCTCTCTATGTTCTCCTGTTGACCTCGATATCGAGGAATCGACGCAACAACTTCTTTTTAATCTCCGTCTGTGCTCTCCCACCATTAACCATCCAAATGATCCGGTCACGCTGAGCCATCTCAGCAATCTACTCGCAGAAGCTACCCACCTCCACCAAGGTATTATCCGCCAATTCCGTTGCCGTGTCGATGAAGCCACCAACGAGCTTGAGCGTTTGCGATCCAGCTCCGGTCAGGTCCAGAAGCTCTTGCATCGTGTTACACTGGCTGCCATCAGCAAGCTTGGCGACAAGGGCTTCGATTCTGACCAACGTAGAAGGGCGAGGGACTCAGAAGACTCTCAGGCTACCATGGTCCACGACGCAAGTCGAAGCGCGTCTTTAACTTCTCTAGCAAGGCCCAGTCAGGTCGATGAGAACCACGTTTCTGTCGCGACGCAAACGATCCTTCTCGACGCACTTCTGTCCTCCCACCCCGCTGCATGTGGGGTCACTTGGTCAGAATGGTTCAACGGCTTACTGTCCCCTGATGCTTTAGATTCGCCCTATAGCGACCACCTTGTCGAGTTCCTGGTGGTAGACCGTGAGCTTGTTGAACTCCGGTTGAAAATGGAGGCGGCTGGCGCCGACTGGAATGACTTCGCTACTCCCGGGATGGACACAAAACTAAAGCAACTGGAGAAAAAACACCGTAAGTTGGAAGACAAGGTCCACGAACTTGAAAAGGCAGATCGCAAGGCTACCCTGCGAGAGACCTCCATGCCGAAGAAGGGAAAACTTCGAAACTGGTTCAAGCGTATCATCACGCATGAAAAGACTTCGTCTCTCAGGCTTCAGATAGTCTATGACATTGACGAAGCAAGCTGTGCTGTGGGCCGGCAAGTACGGCTGGATGACAGTCTGCTGGAGGATGATTCTCTTTGCGCTGAGGAGGACGTTGCCTTCGATTCAAGGATTGAGGCTGCGCTGAAGACTTGTAAAGCAGTGCTGAATGCCTCTAGTCGTGACCTTCGGGGAATCAACCAATGCTTACTCTCAGTATGGGTTTTTTTCCTTTGGTCAAAGATGCATCTTTAGACAAGTTTTCAGGCAGAACAATCTATACAAAACGCCAATCAAGCGATCTCAAGAGCCGAACGTATTGGTAAAAGGGCCGTCAAAGTACGTCGCACTTTACAAACTGGTCTTACACTTGGGTTATTCAACTAAAATGCAGAAACGGGAAGCAATGCTTGCACAAATGCATGCCATCAAGAACAAAGCTTCCGTCCAGGAGAACCAAGGGACACCTGGAGCTCTAGGATACAATCTTCTCACTCTTCGACCCAGTATTGCATCCTTTTCTTCTCTCAACTCTGAAAATTCTGCTTGTTCAATAGCACCCACCCTGATGGGAAATGACGACGATGACACGCGAGTTCTACGACGCCTACTTCAACGCAAGGTCGAAACAGGTGTCATTGCATCCTGGGACGAAATGGAAAAAGTCATGGATTGGCTTCGCGTCGTCAGGGAGGCGATTCGCGGCGTCAAGCGCCGTGCTTACTTGTAAAACGAAAAGAAACGACAGCACACGCAAATCCACATATTATATTGTATCAGTGTACCTTCTGTTTCCAGTTTTCCATCCTTTCAATTGTTGTGAATTATTCTTATGATGTATTCGTTGTATCCTGCGCGATTTGCCTCCATTAACCTTTATTGTACACTACTAGCGCATGTTGTACACTCCTAGATAGAGAACGAAAAACCTTGATTGCTTCCAATGTACTATTATAGCCACATCGAAGCAGGCGTCCGCACTTGTGGAAATGAAGAAACGTAAATGCGGTCACGGGTTATGTAACAAATCCCTGACGATGATCTGATCATGATACCCTGCGTCCGATTCCATCGTGGGCCTCTGAACTCGATCGACGCGAAAACGCTTCGCGACACTGGTAATGGGTAACCTCGCCCCTGCATTGACATACCATGAGTAACGCAGTGACAGCTATAACATATGGACTTACCGGGGCGCGTGGACAGCGATAACACTATTACCTATACGTTTATGGCACTGTGGACATCTAGAATCGTTGTGAGTAAAAGGATAATCACTAATCAATTGTTGATAGATGAAGTACTCACATGCGACTATCAGTCACTTTAACCCTCTTGGTCTGGAGAAGCATCAACCTTCTGCTAAGTTGGTCATTTCGTGCCTGGCTAATATGACGAATTACACTTGTGTCAAAAAGTGGAGCTCGAAGGGCTTCGAAGAGGAAGGCTCGAACATCCTGTGCCGTTACCAGGGGAGGCAATAGTTGCAATGTTTCCACGATATCCAGTCGTGAGTTATGGCGGCCTATCAGATCAAGAGCTGGAGGGAGAAGATCCTCGTGAACTTTGACAGTGGGACGTAGGTACAGTCGTAGGAGCGTCAAGAAGACGCTCTTGTTTTCTACCCCTAGCTCATAAACTCGTTTGCAGTATCTGATACGATAGGCATGAGATAACTTAGATCGGTATCCACCACAAGGCACTTACTCCTCTGCCTTCAGATAATCATGCATTCGGTATACGTAAAGCTCAAGGGCTTGATCGTGCCGTCCAAGTCGACCCAAAAGAATGGCACGTGCTTCAAATAGATCTTCACATATTCAATAAGGGCACGGAGATGAAGGAACGCCGGTCGACGTACCAGTAGAAGACAATGTGCTATAGAGGCGATCAACACTATAGGTATGATTGGAGTTAATGTACTGTAATAGTTTAGTGTACACTTCATTCCGTGTTTCTAGATTATTGTCCAGTAAGCACGAGGTTACATTGTTCAACAACGAAGATAGTCTGCTTACGGTCGTCGCCCCTCTTTTTCGCTGACATTATCATGCTGAAGTAAAGTTCCGCAAGTCGATCGTGGAAAGCCTGAGTTTGCTCATGCCGCTCTTCGATAATGAACTCTAGATATCGGGCCGAAATCCTTTGGTCAATGCCTGCCAAAAAAACGGATACGTCCTGACGCGGCAGCTCAACATCCTCTGAGGTAAAGATCTTGAGCGAGGTATATCAAACTTCCATCACCTGATATACAAGCCAGACTCACATCAGATGCCATATTTGAGTCAACCGCAAAGACCCATCGCGATGATTCAAAGATCTGTTGTAGATGCTCGGGTCCTAATTTTTGAAGGTATTGTATCGTCGGGGACAGCTTGTCCTCGACATCCGCCTCTTTCTCCCCTAGTCTAAATTCACGCAATCAGGATTTGTTGATATTCAAGCGCTTCTGACCCACTCTCTGAGTAGCGCTAGAGCCTGTGCGTGCATCTTCTTGCCGTTAAACAAATCTATCAATTCAGCATATTTCTACAGAGATATTAGCACTCTCCGCATAGAAACAACCATTCTATGAACACTTACTTGACGAGTCCTCAAATCCTCCTCAACTTCAGAGACTTCACACCAATTTGGAAGACGACACAAAGAGCCAAGGAGCGAAGGACGTATTACAAGATATGACTTATACAGCGCCGTATCTACGATTTGAGCACATCGTAGCAACTGTGCAGGTGTCAGCACCGCCAAGGGCGCATTAGGCAGTGCGAAGAGTTCTTCTATCGATGCTTCCGACAAGGGTGCAGCTGCATGGGACTGATTCTTGGGTGTTATGCCGACAGATTCTAGCGCTTTGCCAAGTTTTGGTCGCCGGTCTGAGAGATATCGAAGGAGTGCCTCAATTGAGCGATGCAAATCGTCTGACAAAGATGTGAGGCGAAAGCTCTAGGAAGAAACGGAGGACAGCACACCAGGAATGGCTCGCTTAGCCTTAGAGCTAGTAGTCGGTGAAGGCGCAGGCTCTTCCTTTGCCGCCGCCGAACGTATCATCGCACCCACCTTCACACCGAGTCCTGTCCCTATTCTTTCGCGTAATGATTCGGCAACAGGCGCAACGGGGGCTGTAAGGGTCTCTAATAATCTTCCTGTAGCCGACACATCCTGGCTATGAAGCTCATTGCCGTCCTTGTCCCCCTTCTCCGGTTTATCATCATTGGAGCTCGACGTGGTCGAAGTTGTATCGTTGGTAATAGGTTTGGGGCCGCCGTAAAGTGGAATCCAGTCATTGACTTGTACGGATAGGCGACCAGCGACTTGTTCTGGATATAATGCAACAACTTTCGCGGGGTTGAAGTCAAGCTCAATAAAGGTATCAATTGCTGAGTCGAATTTGGCCTCTCGAAATTCTGCAACCGCGTTGAGTGCACGTATTCGCGTTCTGCGGGTCTCCTGGAGGAGTCTATCAGTTGACGCTGTTTCCCACTTTACATATAGAGATGTTCACCTTGTCAGGCAGCACAGCTTCATCCAGAGTATCGAGTAATGCATGCGCATCCACATACTTGCCGTCTACCACTAGTTCGTCAAGTTGCTCTGCCCAAGACTTCATTATGAATTGCCATATTGTGCTACCCTCCGTAGCGGCCGCTGTCCGGTCTGTCGGAGTAGTAACGAGATACAAGGGAGCTTTCTCTACTGGAGAGGGGGTAAGGAAACGAATGGTGGCATTGGCAAGGGATGCTGCCGTTCCTGAGAGATTCGAAGAAGCGGAGGCAGATTGGTGGAAGGGGAAAGGGATTGTCTGGGTTGTTACCAAAGATAGTGATGATCGAATTTGAAGGACGCTGGTAGGTATGAAGCTCGCTTGGGTTGCAATTGGATTCGTTTGGATGGAAGAAGTAGGACTTGACGATTCTGACGAGTGTATGGGGACGGATCCTGGAGGAAGCACGGAGAAAATGTACGGCCTCACATAAGCTACAAAATGCGATATGACTAGAGTTCAGGTTGCAGATTATCAAACGTACCTAACTCTTCTGGTGGTGCGGGCCATTCGATTGAAGTAGGCCGCGAAACCTTCGCATCCGGTCCAATCATCAGGCCTTCACCTGAAAAGACTCGAATCAGTCATATTGCCTCATGATTAAACTCCTTCCATACTATCTTTGGAGATCAGGACCTCTTTTTCATTAATCCGGATTGACGCTGGTTTGGGTTTTGCGCCAAGTCCCAGTGTCATATAACCCGTAAGACCACTAAACGCCCCCATGGCCCCAGTACTGCTCGATGAAGTAATAGGAAGAGGCGTTGAAATGTCGACTGCGGTCATTGTAGATATTGTAAACATGGCATATTCAGTGGGTGAATATGCAAAGCAGACATTATCATAGTCTAGAAACGATACTATGCGTGCCGAGTGCGGAAGGGGAGCTTCCTTATAGTAGCTTCAACGATGGAGCGTAGCAGCAACAACTTCCAAGACGTACCTTGACTTCCTGAGCCTCGCCGTCTCTCCACGAGTAGATGACAACTTTTCTCCTACACCCCACAAGAAGTTGAGTGACCAGCATCGGCAAGGGTTTTGGTTTGACGAAATCATCACTTATTGAAGAATCAAATTTCACTTCTGGTTCTATGTCTTGCACTGAGGAATGCACAGAGAACGAGAACGCGGCTTTTGCTTTCTGGAGTACCGTGGGTGGTGAAGATGTGGACAAGGGAAATAGTGTAACAGTACCCTCTTCTTGAAGTTAGCCTAAATTGTATGCATGCGGCACACATACATCACCTGAGAGGACGACGAGTAGATTTAAATCCAGATGCTTGACGAACCCCAGCTGTTCAATTGACCTTCGTGTCAGAGCCTTCTTCACCTCTACAAGGGTGAATGCCCTTTCTCCTTCATCTACTTTGATGAGCCAGCCCTTCCTGTGTTGTAACGAGAGAGTGAATTACCGCGTTGTTCTTCAGCATAGATGTGTAGGTTCCCTGTCGACGTCCCAAGGTACAACCGGTCGCCTGAGAACGAAATAGGTTTGAATAAGACGATAAATAAAGCTATCAATGACCTTGAACAGAGACAGCGTCTATCCTCTCCTTAACGCCCTGTATTACGGGAGTGGGTTTTAAGAAGGGCGCCATCGTGCACGACGACACACTCGCAGCGACGTCAACGTGCAGGGGCACGTGACGGAAAGATATCAACCCCAACAAGTTAATAGACTTTCTTTGACTCGACTACTTATCATATGCTGGGCGCTACCACTTTTGCACAGCGGCGGAATCGGATGACCTAGAAGCAACCTTTTCTTATGGAAAAGAAAGGACCCAGTTAATATGATAATATGTAACAAACACTCGCCTTTATTCAACGAAACAGGTCTTCTTTCAAAGGAAACTCAAATTCAAGCTGGGAACTTCAATTTAATACGTTACATATCTCAAAAGGATTCTATATACTGTTTAAGGAGCGACCCGACCAAAGCTTCTGAGAATTCTGAACAATCCGTTCTTTTATGAAGATAGGCATTTGGCTAGAGGAATAAGAAATTAGACTATTTCTGAAGGTACAACTTTGCCTGTTCTGAAAGTCACAGTGACTAAGCATCCCGCATCATAGCTGTCCTCTTTGGAGTCCCTGTAGGAAGGCCTACAGGGTGGATTCCGCCGGAAGGGGGATTGAGCTTTTGAGCTCTTCCTTCCTCTTCAAGATAGCCGATGTCTCCGATACCAGCATAACCCGCTTCATCAGGGGCGTTACAGGGTTCCAGGATCCTTCTTCATTGCAAGTCGTTTTTAAAATAGACTGTAAGAAAAGATCACTCAAGTTTCTTTTTTAGAGATTTGAGAGATGCACAGCCTCAAGTAGATTATAGCCTATAGCTACAATTCAAGGCTGCTAGTGCTGGGGTTACAAATTGAAACCTTCCTCTGAGAAGGACCGAAGGACCGAAGCTGCCTATCTGTATTGTTGCCCCTTTGTATCTCGTCCCACCTTGGAGTTCGATTGGCCGAATTGCCCCTATTGCATGGTGCCATAGTAGATGTCAGGCTATCTGGTTCCTTTTACCGAAAACCAGCTCCCAATCTCCAGATTTGATCTCTAGTATCTGCGGGACTTTAGCTATGTCTCTTATATTTCTGGTCTGGCTTCAACAACCTTGGCGAGACAAACGTTGTGCAATGACCGGTGTAGACTACGAGGGGACTCCGCTACTCAGAGGGACAAAACCAGCATCGATACCTTGGTCTCAGGTTCTGATCATCCTCTTCCTCTTGCTCGCGGAACCATTCAGTTCACAATTGATTTCTCCCTTTGCACCAGAGGTAGGCGTCTGTTGTTGTTTTCATCTGATACGAGCCTATCAATAGATTCTACTCAGCTCATTCGAGAAATTGGAGTTACACATGGGAATGAAACACACGTTGGCTATTATGTTGGAATATTGGTACGACTTTTACGTACAACTTTTCCTCAGTCTGGGCTGAGGCACACTAGCAATCAGCATTCTACCTATCAGAAGCAGCAGGCGTCCTCTACTTGGGAAGATTGTCAGATCGGGTTGGCCGTAAACCCGTCATCCTGATTGGTCTGGCGGGAATACCAGTGTCGTCATTGTGGTTTGGACTATCGAAATCAATGTGGGGTCTCATACTAAGGCAAGTAGCTTATCACTTGTCCGATTTGGACCGTCAAGGTTCTGATATTGCTTCCAACTTTAGTCGCTGTCTCTGTGGTGTACTAAGTCTGTCTCTGAAATAACGAATCCTAAGCCAATCTAACGAAATTGTCTAGACGGGAATGTAGGCGTCATAAAATCGTGAGCAAGTACGATCTGAGTATGATTGATCGTTAATTCACGATACACAGAATGTTACCTGAGTTGACATCTGCGGAAAACTTGCCTGTGGTGAGTTTTCATATATACACCAATATGTTAGATCTCAAACGTGAGAAAGATCTGGGGTTGTATGCCTCTTTCTTGGACTATCGGCGCAACAGTGGGTTATTTATGCAACGCAGAGAAATTATATCCACATATACTCTATAGGTGGGACCCGTCGTCGGTGGCTACCTCTCTCAGCCTGCAGAACGATACCCTCGTATATTTGGAGACTTGCAATTTTTCAAGACATACCCATACTTCCTACCCTGTGCCGTCCCCTCTATATTCTCCGCCATTGCGTGGGTTACTGTGCTCTACCTGCTCAAAGAGACTGTCAAGTCCCCTGTTCCAATCAAACATTTATACAAGACTAAATACCAACAAGGAGAGAGATCACGAATTACACCTCTTCGGGATGTCCTCAACTCTAGAGTGATCATTTCAGTGGGCAATTACGCCTTTCTCGCTCTTATCGAAGTGGCATATCGCGCCATACAACCTCTTTTTCTCGCGACACCTATCGAGTTTGGTGGCCTGGGACTTCCTCCCCCAACCATTGGCAATATTCTGTCTGCAGGTGGAGCACTGACAGGAGTTGTTCAGATCTTGTTCTTCCCATCAATTCATCGACGATTGGGCGATAAAGGCACGTTTGTTAAAGGGCTTGCGAGTACTATTCCTTTGTTCCTCACGTTTCCTATCGCGCATCTGCTGGTCAAGGCATATGGTTTCAACTGCCTTCTGTGGCTGGTCATCGCTTTACAGTCAATCATATCATTTGGATATGGTTTGTCTTTCGGTAAGCATCCGTAGCAGAAGTATTTATTTCTTCTCGATCTCATACCAATTTGTCTCTTTCTTGGGACTTGCTTAGGAGCAATTTTTATGTATATAACTGCTGCTGCGCCCGACAGGGCCTCATTAGGCGTGACACACGGCTTGAGCCAAGTAGGTCGCAACAACATAGATAGAGTCGCCACTTATGTCCAAATGCAGATGACGATAAGCCTGATGAGGACTATCGGCCCGGCTGGTGCGAACGGTCTATTCTCTCTGTCAATTGAACATAGGTATCTTGATGGTAATCTTGTCTACTATGTCCTTTCCGTTGTCACATGTACCGGGGTTGTTGCTACGGATTACTTGTTACCGAAAAAGGTGTGGAATTAGATATAATGGTTTTTTACCTAGGTTTCGAAGTCCTTTTTTTTTCTGGTTGCCAATGTCAAGATCTATGCGGCGAAATCACACTAGCACTCATGGTTGGGCCATACTTCATTCGTTGACTCGTGCATATATAACGTGGAACGACCAAGGCCGAATTTCGATACGTTCAAGCTAACAGTGAAAATTGGTCGATCCGTGAGCTGTGTGTCCTGGATGTGTGAAGATGAATTATTAAATTGCCTGCAAAGTCCCGACGCACATATGTCGAAGATCACAGAGAAAGACATGGAGTACACAGTTTGAGAAACCAAGCTGCAGTTCTCGTGTTTTGTTTCAGTTCCATTCTCGACGAGCTGCATGGTCATGGCCAGCGCCGATCCGAACAGGTCGCAAGTTTTCAGACCCCGCGCTAATCGAAATTCCTTGAACTTCCTTCTCACCTAATCGAGTAGTTCGCTATGCCCCATCTGCGCCCCCACTGGTGGGTTGCTGCTCGAGCTTCAACCACCAGCATATTCATAGTCGCTCTTTGCGATGTTCGACTCCTCGGACGATAAAGATATCCCGCCAACGACAGGTTGCAAGGCTTGCAACCTAACGTCGACGGTTTTAAATGATCCTGGTTCTCTTTCCTTAGACTCTAATCACTCACGAGATGCTTTGAAAAGCGCCGAGACACATCCGTCGATGATAAAGCTACTACGAGAATTGTCATCTGCGGCTCTCGAAATATCATCTGACCTCTCCTCAACGATCGCCTTCTCTACTACTTCGCTGAATCCTATTGTGACCGAGCTTGCCTCATTGATCGACATCACCGCGTCGCCCACTGATACGAACATCCAGGTCTGCCCTCAGACCAGCGCTCCATCTAGCATATCACTTTCCGTAATTCCAGCTTTATCCAAGGTCTTACCGACTACACTCGAAATTTCCTCTGCTGTCAGTGTTGCAGAAGATACTGCTGAACTACCTTCAAGTGTCCCATCCATGAACGATGTGAAAGCATTATCTCGTTCAGAGTCATGTCATCTTACCGCCGACATGGATAACTTTCGAAAGTCGAGACCAGCCCCTTTCATAGTGCAGGGGCTTTCTCCAGTCAAAGCGGACAACCCACTTGGGGCTAACTCAAATTCTTTACACTCAGAGTTTCCCTTGGGTGATCTACCCAAACTTGGAGGGAAATCAGATTTAGCTGGACTCTCCAATAGGTCTGCCAACGAAACGATGGCTTCTTCACCGCTAACCCCGCTGATATCTATGATTGAGCTCATGGACGAGACCATACCCCTTCTACAAACTGCGAGGAGGATACCTTGGTCTCAAGTATCCATACTTTTATTCCTTCAGATAGTAGGGCCGCTTACAGCGCAAGTTGTGTCGCCTTTCACCTTTGAGGTATGTTCACGGTCCCCTTTAGCATGGTTGTTTTTCTTTCTTATTTGCCCTGTGAAACTAGCTCATTCGCGGTGCTATTGGGCCTAATATTGGGACCAATGAACAGCTAGAATACGTCGCCGAATTTCTGGTACAGTCCAATTCCTTTCTTCCTTTGTATCAATCAATAAGGAAGGCACTATATTTGGTGAACTTGAACAGCGATCTATGTTCTACTTCATTGAAGCTTCAACGGTTCTCTTCTGGAGTAAAGCTTCAGACAAGGTCGGTCGAAAACCTGTCATCCTCATTGGACTCATAGGATCATCCTTGTCCATGATATGTTTTGGAGCTTCGCAGTCCTTCTGGGGTTCCATTCTGAGGTGAGCCAAACCGTGCATTATCCAATAATCTACACGCTGACTATCATTGACCACAAGTTGTTCTCTCATGAATGGGCTTAGTAAGTAGACTTTTATCGCTTATCTCCTTCTTATGATGCTTCGATAGATGGGAATGACGGTGTGATCAAAGGGTAAACTTTACTTCATGAATTTCAACAATCTGACCACGACCTCAACTTCCAGAATGATGGCTGAAATAGTTGATACAACGGATTTGGCTCGGGTGAGGACGGTAATCAAGAGTGGTCTCGACTTGTTGACATCTTCTTAAGATATATGCTTTCGTTCCACTCGCGAATTCTGCTGGCGCATCGGTGAGTGCATAGCTACCACGTGTTTCGAGAATTCAGTTTTCGCAATGTTAGATTGGCCCAATTATCAACGATTTTCTTTCTCGTCCCCCTTCATTAGGGATGTCGCCTGTCAGTACGATTGAAGACACATCTATCAAGACTTTGAACACCTTTTTGTATCTCTTCACCTGCTCTGTTCCTGTTGTGCTTTCAATCACATCGTTCGTCTTGGTATACTTTTTTCTGAAAGAAACTGTCAAGTCGCCTGCTCGCTTATCGACTCTATTCGAACCTCAAGAAGTATCAGATCCAGAAGGTCATCATGAAAGTAGTTTGGCTCATATCGTCTCTGCATTACATATCAGGCCACCCGAATTGCAGGACGGCCTCACAGTTAGCGGCGCTGCCGCATCAGTTGTGGTCAAGAAGCTGCCTTTCAACCCTACCCAGCTGTTATCCATACGATGTCTTCTCATGAATCCACCAGTCATAATTTCCCTCGGAAATTTCGCTTTTCTGTCGCTCATCGAAATCGCCTATAGAAGTATCCAGCCTTTGTTTCTCGCGAGTCCGACCTCCTTTGGGGGCTTGGGATTATCTGCTGAACGAACCGACAACATCGTTTCGGTGTGCGAAATCATAAATGGCATTGTCCAATTGATGTTCTTCATGAAAGTACATAACCATCTAGGACCAAAGAAATCTTATATGTATGGTGTTACATCTGCTGTTCCGTTATTTCTTATGTTTCCCGTCATGAGTATCCTCGCCAAATACGTCTTCAAAGACGTTATTATCTGGACAGCTCTTGGCGTACAAGCTGTACTATTCGCAACTTTCAACTTGGCATTCGGTGAGAAATGGTGACTTTGAGGCAATCTTAAAATTTGTTCCTCATTTACAGATCATAGGCGCAATATTCATGTATATAACCGCGTCATCGCCGACTCCAGAGTCAATTGGTGCCATCAATGGTTTAAGCCAGGTATGGAAAATTTCCTCCGGTCAAGCGAGCCTTCGGACTCGCTAATAAAACTTGTAGATGCTTGCCAACTCACTACGAGGAGTTGCGCCTGGGATGACGAGTGGCTTGTTTGTGTTGTCGGTTGAGAAGGGTTACTTAGGGGGTAATTTTGTCTACATCGTCCTAGCAGCGATAGCTGGAGTAGCGACGATGGTGGCGTGTTATCTACCACATGGGTTGTGGGCCACGTGTTAGATATTCATTTCCTCTCCACGTGATCCTACGACCCGGTTCATGTCATGATACCGGCCAACACTTACTTCCACCCTTACTTATTGACCATCACGTGACTACGTACACAATACGGACGTTCGGTAGATATCGATTCTTTAGTTCTATTCATTCTGTATCAAGGTATGTAATCGCAAATACCTTGCTTACAGTTCACAATATACTTCTGTATCAAGCTTCCTACGTGCTGCGTTGCAAGTCACAGTCGAAGCCTAACAGTTCAAGTGTTCAACGAACAATTGATTCGAGGCTGCCGAGAGAGAAGGGAAGATAGAACGAAAATAATGTGGAAACGGTATTAGGAAATGATTAGAGCTTATCCGTTAGAGTCCCAGCGCGAGGTTGCGCGAAAGAAATGTTATAACTTCTTGAGTCCTGACACAGTTCTCGAGCGTCGGGTTTTCCCTCCCGAGAGCGAGAGGGGCCGAAGCTCAAGCTAACTACGAGGAACTACTGAGTAAGGGATAAAGATTTAAGTAGAGTGGAATGCAATGAAATAGGGACGGAGGGTGGGGATGATAAGACGCGTGACGTAATGTGTATCCAACGAGACGCGCTGCGAGCGCAGTGTGAGACGACGAGGTCTCCTCCAGAGCGCCCGCAGGTATTTAATGATAGTGAAACAATGACCGGCCTTGTGAATAAAAGATGCGGTGGCCCGTGTGGCCAGTGGTCAGGGTCAGAGTAAAGTTATCTTATCTGTGATCCCGAATAAACCCTGGACAACCACCCAACACACACTTGCCCAATCCATTTTTCGAATTCTTTAATGAGAAAAAACGTTTTTCTTACCATGATGTACATGTCGTGTACTCTTATGGACAGAACGTTCCAAGCAAATTACTAACTTCTGCATCCCCATAGATCTGGCAAGTCTTATAAATTTCTAAATTGTATGGACCATGGACCAAAGATTACTCCTTTTGTTGTCAATCTCTAGTGCAACAGTGCCAAAGTTTTTCAGAAGACAGTGACTGTAACCTCAATGTCCTCTACATGGTTATAAAGTATTAAGATACCAGATTGCAAGTATGTTGACTTCAGCCATAGTTTTGCTCTCTATGCAGCTTCTTTTGGGGTAAATACTCCTTATGTAAAGAATATGGAGTTGTCAATGGGAATCTAATTAGTAATAAATCTATGCAGTTCTCCCTTGTTTTCAATTCAAGTCCATGCCTGCTTCAGAGTTTACATTCCCATGTTTGAGAGATATCTGAGATGTGTGCATCAATGCATCTCTTGAGCTGGAGATATTCCTGACAGTTGCTAAAAGCAGCATCAGCCTTGGCAACAATACATACAAATTCCTGAACCTGAATCACTTTTCCTCACAATAAATACTGCAAACTGGCTTTCTGAAACTGTCTGTCATGACCCACTACCGACCTCTGGCACTTAGCCCTGGCCCCAGGACTTCAACCTCCCCAAACCAACCTCCATGAATGTCCTGGGCCAGAACTGCTACCTGATTAGCCATCTTGGCAGCCCTGGCCATTACTGCCCATCACTGCCACCAGCCACCACCACCCTTGGCATTTCCTTGGCCATCACCGCCCGCAGCCACCACATCAGTGCCAGCCCCAGCTATCCCTGGCGCTTCCCCAACTGCAGCCACCACATCAGCGCCAGCACTGGCAACCCCTGGCGCTTCTCCCTGACCCATGCCAAGGCCACCCATCATGCATCACAACCATGCATCACTGCTGGTCCAACCTCTGCACACCATGCCCCACTCCTGCTCACCTCCTCGCCTCATTGCCATTCCATGCCTCCACGCTCCCAAAGCAAGACCTTCCTTTGAAGAGCTTCCTTTGCGCTGCACAACATACATCAACCCCCACACAAATACACACTCCAATGCCAATCATTCTAAGAGAGAAGAACCTTGAAGTCCCCTCTCAGATGTACAAATGCCACTTCCAGATCCTAAGCCATGCTCCCCCACACCAATTAAGCCCCATCAGTATGGTTCCCTCACCTGGGAATGCTGGTTGCCTCAGCAGTATGTTGTGGCCTCTGCTCCCTCAGCAAACTTGCTGCATCTCAATGTGAAGATTGATACTACAAACACACAACAAACCCATGGAGTCATAGCCCTTCTGGATAGCAGAGCGACAGAACTGTTTCTGACATGGTGTTTGTGAAACATCATGGCCTAACCACACAGCTGCTCTCCAAGCCCATTCTGGTGTTCAACATTGATGAAACACCCAATGAAGCAGGTGCCATCAGCTCCATCATAGACCTAGTCCTCCATTGTCAGACCCATGTTGAATGTGCGGTCTTTGCAGTCACCAGCCTAGGCAAGCAAGACATGATCCTTGGCTTTACTTGGCTCTGGGAGCACAATCTAGAAGTAGACTGGGCCCAGGGCAAGATAACTATGAGCCACTGCCTTTGGAGGTGTTCCACCTGCACAACTGAAGTCAAGGAAGAGTGCCAGGCTGGAGCGCAAGAGCACATGGCCATCCAGGCTTGCCATGCAGGCCACCTTCCCTTTGCTGACCTCAACCTCTTTGTTAGAAATCTAGACCACTTGCTATGATGAACCTAAGAACAGTATGAGTATGATTCCTCAGTCTAGTATAAATGACTATATTTAGACTATACCCAAGATCAGTATGAGTACAATTCTATGGTACAGTCAGTCAATCTGTAAGTTGGTATGTAATGGAAGTAACTTACTCTCAGTCTGGTATAAATGACTGAGGGTGTCATCTATGTCTAGTTTATTTATATGGATAGAGATGTGAACAATGTGGCCATTGTTCATGGTGTGGTAACTAATGTATGGTGGCACAATGTAGCAGTGGCCCTGGCCAAAGAGTGTGTGTATGATAATGTAAGATGTGATAATGTACAAATTCCAACACTCCTCCTCACCATAGACACTCCTCTTCGCATGGAATTGTGGTCTTACTGGAGGCCAAGGTGTGGCCAGAGGTATTGGAAAGCTGCAGCTGGTAGTGCTTTAGTGAGGATATCTGCAGTGTTCTCTTGCAATAGTACCTGATGTAGTGCCAGTTCCTGTGATTGTACTTGTTCTTGCAGAAAATGGTATTTGATGTCAACATGCTTGATGCATGCATGTAGAAGGGGGTTCATGGATAGTGCAATGGCAGAATCATTATCACAAAACCTCCACATAGGATCATGAGTGAAGTTGAATCTGATGTCCTTCAGAAATGCCTGCAGCCAGATGCCCTCCTGCATGCTCTTGAAAGTAGCCATATATTCCGCTTTGCATGACAAAGCAGCTACTGTTTGTTGTTTTCTGACTGTCCACAAGACTGCCCCAGATACAAGATTCCATGCATATCCTCCCACACTATGTCTAGTATTGAGGCAGCTTGCCCAATCTGAATCCGTGAAGCCTGTAAGTGAGATCTCTGCTTCTTGCCCTTCAAGGTGAGGTTTAAGGTCCCTCATGCCTTTTAGATAAAAACCCAGCCTTGTTGCTGCGTTCCGGTGTGATGTGGCATATGAATCAAGATACTGCATTAACTGTTGGACTCTGAATGCTATGTCTGGATGATTGGATATTGCTAGGTAGAGTAAACATCCAACTAGCTGGCAATAGGGTGTCTTTTCCAAGGCAAGTTGTTCTTCAGGACTCAGAGTGGTATGGTCAACTTGGCAAAGCTTTGAGTTTGGGTCCATTGGTAGAGAGAGTGGTGTTGCATCTGCCTGACCAACCTGTCTGATTGTCACAACCCGCTACCGACTCCCGGGACTCCAGCACTCCCAGAACCACCCCCACAACCGCCCCAGGCCCAGACCGCCACCCGGCCAACTCCCCTGGCCATCACCGGCCATCACTGCCCGTCAACACCACAGCCACCACCACTTGTGGCACCCCCCAGCCATCACCGCCGTGACCGCCACATCAGCGCCGAGTCTCGGCTATCACATCAATCAGCGCCGGCACCACCTGTCACCCCCGACCCGCGCCGAGACCCCCCCATCACGCATCATGATTGCACATCACTGCCACCAACCTCCACACGCCATGCCCCGCTCCCGCTCCCTCCTCACAGCACCACCGCCGCGTGTCTCTGCGCTTCCAGTACGAGACCTCCGCGCCGCGCGACATGTCTTAGCCTCGCCCCGTCCCGCGCGGCCTCCGGGTCTCATCCCAAGCCCCGGCGTCGCGACCCGCTGCTGGAACCCGGGCCCGACCCCCGGGCCATATGTACTACATAGTATATAAGGCGCAGAGTAGTAAGTAGGTACTCTAGTCTTGATATTACCGTAAACCCGTCTTGTCTGTTGTGTTTCGTCTCTGTTTCGTCTCTTGTGTGCCCCGGTTTCCTTACTTTTACTTGCTTCTTTTCTCGTACTCGTCTCGCTTCAACTCCCTATCTTGTCTCCACTCGTCTCGTACTCTTAATCCATTCTCATTGTCCTCTCTTCTCTTTTCCACTCTAAGTTCTCTTGACTCTTCGCTCCCGGCTCTCTTCTCTTTGACTTAATCGTTTCCCTTCCCCGCTATCTTATCCCAACTCTTTCCCCTTTTGGCCATTCGACTTCCCCGGCTCTGTTTCCATCCCCGGGACTCGCTAAGTCCCCACATCTGCTTTTCTCTTGATCCCCGGGACTCGCTTGCTCACCGGCGCTCGCTCGTCTCACTCTCTTGCACCCCCGGAACTCGTGCCAACCCCCGGCACTCATCCTTCACCCTCCCCAGCACTCGTCTTACCCCCGGCGCTACCGGCACTCTTCCACGCACCACCCCCCGCCCTGCTTCGGTCTCCTACGCCTCGCGCTACTCCCGGTGCTCTGTGTTTGTGCACGGTGAATAGCCGTAAGGTGGACTCGCCCAGTAGACTGAGCCCCCGAGGTCAGTGGAACCTGACACTGATGATTTTATCAATGAAAGCTTTTTGTGAAGGTTTAATAGCACATTTTTGGTGATCCCATTTGACCGCAATGCCAATGACAAATTGTAGTAGTCCTAGGTCAGATATAGTCCAGACTTGCCTCATTTGGTTTTTGAAGCAATTGTTTTCAGCTTTACTGCTTGTGATGGACAGGAAATTGTCAACGTGTAGTGCCGCTATGATAGTCCCCTGATCAGTTGTTCTGTAGTAGATGCAAGACTCACATGCTAGTCTCTTAAAAACCCAAGATATTATCTTCTTGTTCACCGTTCCATTCCATACTGTTAGAAATCAGATTGAGTGTATTGAGACCCAAGTAGATCAAATATTAGTTTTTTCCTCAGTCTTGTATAATTGACTACATTGCACTGTATCTAAGTAGATCAAATATTAGTTTAATCCATGTGGACAGTGAGTAATTGTAGGGACTCACCCTCAGTCTTGTATAATCAACTGAGGGTGCTAATCATATGTTGCAGATTTATATACATATTGCTGAACAATGGGGCAAATATCATCTTTATGTTGGACAAAGCAGGAGGTGGCCAGACAATGTATGTCATTGATCGAGTGGCCATCTAATTGAGTGTTTGTGGAGGTCCTGACAAAGTCCAACACACACTCCCCATTCAAGCATTATCCAAGGTTAAGGTTAGCTCTGGTCACTTGCACAGTTGTCCTTATGCCTCTACCACCCACTGATGTGCTGCACTGAGCAGCAAAGATCCTTAGACTTGTTCTCTTTGGATTTCCCTCTGCTAGCTGATTGGTTACCATTGTATTGTTGATTATCATGCCTAAAATAAATTCAGATTTCCCTCTGCTAGTTGTGTGATTGAGCTGCAACTCCCAGAGGTTGCCCTTACAGTAATAAGCAAATAAGCACCAATAATCTTTATGATGAAATGTCAAATCAACTTTTGGCAACACTTAGCATGACCAGTCAAGCTATATATCATGTCAACTTGTCAAAGAAAGTAAGGTAAAAATCACATAAAAATCACATAACTGTCACTGCCGTCAATCCAATGGCAGCTGCCAAGATGCTATTGTCACAACCCGCTACCAACCACTGGTACTCAGCCCTGGCCCCAGGACTCCAACCTCTCTAAACCAGTCTCCATGATGTTCCAGGCCTAGACCACTACCTGGCCAATCAGCCACCACCATCCCTGGCACTTCTTGGCCATCACCGTTTGCAGCCGCCACATTAGTGCTGGCTCTGGCAACCTCTGGCACTTCCTTCGGCCTGTGCTGAAGCCTCCCTCAGCTACCACCAAGACACCCATCACACATTACAACAACTCATCACTGCCAGTCTGACCTCCACACACTATGCTCCATCCCCACTCACCTCTTCACTTTTTTGCCATTTCATGCCTCAGTGCTCCCAAAGTAAGGCCTTTCTTTGGGAGCTTCCTTTGTGCTGCATGACATGCATTGACTACCACTGCCCTCTTGCACAATCCCTAGGCTTCATCTCGAGTTTCAGCACTGTGACTTGTCACCAGGGCCTACTTACCCTCCAGTATACAAGTCATAAAGTAGCATCAAGTACTCTAGTTTTGATATTGCCATACTTTTTGTCTCTAGTTTTGTGTTTTGTTCTCGTATCCTAGTTTCATGTGTTCTGGTTTCCATTTTTCAGCAAGAACTTACCAATGGGTCCTGCCCAGAGGTATGCTAGAGACACTACCCAGTGCCTGAGCATCCTTCATCCTAGTGCACGCTAGCACTGCCTTCTTAGCCCTGGGCTAGTACTATGCCCAGCCTGCTCCTGCCATGCCTCCACCTCCCCAGGAGTACCCTGAGACTCACTACCTCCCCCAGCCACAACTCCCTGCAGTGCCACCAATTCACACTCCCTCTTCTCCTCTTGACCACCAGCAATGTGTTGAAGCCTATGTCCAACAGCATGACAAGATCCTCTTTGTATATCCCTGGTGGAGTTCACAAAACGTACTTGCACCCTCCTCATCGGCTTAGGACACCATGATCTCTCTGAGACTCTAGAGCAATGGATTGATTGCCTCCTCAGATTTTATGAGCTCTATCAATGTGGAACTATCCCTGAGAGTGCCTGGAATATGCTACAGATGGATCTCAACCTTCAGGATGAACTGCGCACCCTGGTGGATGAGATCTACACCAGCCCAAACCCTGAGCACTTTCAGGACTCCATGGACCTTGCATGCTCATTCTATGTGCAGTGCAAGGAACCAATTGAGCCCTGGGACTCTGTTCCTGCCCTGGTACCCCACCAGGAGGAGGAGCTCAATGTGGCATCAAACATTCTAAAGGCCTTCAACTCTGCTGAGGACTTTTTGATCAGTCCGCTGCCTGCACCATTGGCCTCTCAGCACGTCCTCATGCAAACTCCCTCTCCAGCGCTTTCCACATCTAGAGTCAGCCCACTAAAGTCACTCCATGCTCTGACACTCCTCTCCAATACCTGTCCGCTGAAAGTAACAATGCCTACATCTACACTCCCCCCTATATCAACAAACTTGAGGCACTCAGCAGCAGATCAGCCCCTGCTGGCAGAGTTCCTGCCCCAGAATTTCAATGTGATCATCTGCTCCACTTTGACTTATGCCACCTCTGTGGTAATGCACCTCCTCCCCACAACCCCTGCAACAATTCCCCACCTCTTTGCCAATCTGCAGGCCCTAGAGCACCTCAATCAGCCCTCCTTCAAGGACCACCATGACCCTCCACTCCTCCAGAACCCCTGCCCAGATGCTCTTTCAACGCCAACATAGGACCATCACCCCCTGAAGGACCACCAGCTCCCTATTGGGCTCAGAGACTGCTCCTAGGAAACAATGGCCACCTTCAGGCAGTCAACCTCTCAATGGCAGACCCCCTAGTGGCTGAATGCCCTCCCTCCACAGCACGGTGGAGGTAACAACAACTACTACTACTATAACACAGCACCTCCACCCCCCAACCCCAACTCACAGGATGACATCCACGATGTGCTGACATGTGAAAGCAAGCTTAACATTCAAAAGCCAGAACCCTTCCATAGCCGCAACCCCCACAAATGGAGAGTCTTCCTTACTCAGTGTCTTATTCATGAAGGCCATAGTATTTCTGGCCCCTTCAGAGCAAGTAGCAGTGGTAGTTGTGCCTACTGACCCATGCACATCAGTGCAGTACAATGGGATTGTGGCCATTGCAGCAGCCAAAAAAGGCAAGCATTGCAAGGCACCTCCCGTCAACAACAATAGCAACTACAGAGAGTTACAGTCTGAAGAGGAGGGGGAGGAAGAGGAGGGCAAAACACCTGCACAGTGCTTCTAGTGCGTTCAACAGAACAAAAAGATTTCCAAGAAAAAGGCAAACAAGACTAAGGCAGCAGCTGCTCTAGCGCACCAAGCACAGAACAACTTCTCTGGCTGCATCACTGACGGGTTGGGGGTGAGAGTTTGGGGGCTGCTTGATGTTGAGCAGCTCAACTTGTGCATCTGAGGGGCTATTGGCCCCTGTTGTCATCACTCCTACCAGACAAATACTATGTCTGTCAGTGCTGAGGCCAATTGAGTGGCCACTTTTGAGTTCAGTAGTGGCCAGCAGGCCAAGATTCCCAGCATGATGGTGTACAAATTTGCACATTGTGGATTTCCCAGCATGCCGTTTGAGTTGGAATGGCTTCATAAGTACTACATGAACCCCCACATACCACGTTGTGTCCATGTCATTGCATACATGTTGCTCACCAAGCTCCAGGAGCTCACACAGAAGTGCAACATGTCCTTGCAGGATCACACAATGAAATTGTTGTGCAACAATCTCAGGTACCAGGAGATGGTCAACCCAATGCAAGGGCTGGAGGATCTTCCATTGGTGGAGCGTCATCAGATCCCATTGCGCTTTCTGCACATTAAGGAAGATGGGACCTCTGCTCTGCGCATAATGCGCATGCCCAATCCAAACACACTGTTTGATCTCAAACAGCTAGCACAATATATGCTCATCTTTGGCAGACCAGGAATGGAGAATACCTGGCAAGGCATTGCAGTTGACTACGCCTACCGCATGCATTGGTGTACTCTATTTGGGTTTGCACTCTGCTGGGCCCTCTGCACCAATAGCGCAGGAAAGACCACGTTGGTCTGTTGCCTAGTGCTTGTTATGGCATGGCCAGAATTGTATTGCAAGGTGGTTGACACCTTTAATAAAGTGTACAAAAAGCCATTCAAGGACCAACGTGAGGCCCAACTCAGCATTTTCAAAGTTCACATAGCGGATGACCAGGTACGGAAATTCTCCACAATGATGACATGCTTCACGTCTTGTTATACAATCGGATCCTGGTCAAGTGAGTTGACCACACTTACACCTATGGCGTGGTCTACTTGGAACAACAGTTCCATCACCCTACAATGTCCTTGGACATCTTTCAAGAGGTCGACAATGAGCGTTTGGAGTGCCTCAAGGTCTATGGGACTCCTGCAGCTATTCTCCAATGGGATGGGTGGCACAAAATGAGCGAGGAGGACTATTATTGCCTCCTCTTCGAGCGCGCCAAAGAGGGTGCGGTGGGGATGTTTCCTGAGGCTATTGGCCTCTATTATTATATTGGGATGGACCTGAATGTGGGTCAGCTTTGGAAACGGACACCAGCATGGTATGATGCCTTCTATTGGGGCTGTGACTAACATCAGACTAACTGATTGTGAAATGGTAGACACAACTGCTGCAGGGGGTTCTACGACCCCACCAAGGAAGGACTCTGAGCCCCTCCCCCCACAATTAACATTGAAACTGGGGAGGAAGCAAAGACAATGAACACCACCAAGTGCATAGAATGGGCTGAATAAGCCCTTGTTATTGTATATAGTATAGGTAACATTGAGTTATGCACTCGCAATGTGTTACTGACATTTGTCATGCTGTGCAGCACATAGATACCATCACATATCATGCAATGTAAATTTTGTAATATATAGTGTCATATGATGCCACTTGATAAACGCCATCATGCACTATGGGTGCTTGTAAGCACAAAATGCATAGCTTGAGCATTAGTACCCAGTCAGGTACAGAGACCATGGAGTGAACCCCTCGAGCAGCCCCTTTGCTCAACTCAGCACCTTTCGCTGACACAGCAACCCAAATATAACCAGTCGAATACAACTACCATCATAGTCATGATGCACAGAATACCTCATAGCACTGAACATATTGTACTCTATTTAGACAACTGATGCATGCCTTTGATGCGCATCCATAGATTACATAAGATAACATCTTGTATTCATAATGTACCTAGTCAAATCCAATATTTGGTCTGATTCAGTTACTGCATGAAGTATGCAAGATCGTTCTAGCTGTAGCCACCGGCTACAGTAGTGAAGTGCCAAAAATGGAAGGAAGTCAAATGGAAGTCCCCTGACACCACTTTCAGTAGCTCTCTAGTTGAGATTAGCACAGGTGTCTCCCATAACTTCTCAATCATCCTATCAAACTCTTTGGTATGGATCCTCACTCAGTTGGCTCTGAAAGCACCTGGATCATTGTTAAACTGCAGTCCTGGTCTACCTTCTTCAATCCAAGATGACCTCACTTCATACCAGTACAACTGCTGTCATATTACATAATACAAACATAGATCAAGTCCCTGGTTCTCTGATCTGGTCTGATTGTCCTGAGCCTTCTATTTAATCAGTCACTCTATCTTCTGTCAAAATGATATGACCGTCAAAGTCTGACTGTGGAAAAGACAGCTGTGTAGCTACTCGCTTTTGTGTTGTTTCATATGTTCTTGTTACTTGAAAATGAACATGAGGCTACACCCCGCTGTTTCCAATTCCCGATGTGTGCGATGATGCACTATCCTGATCAATCGCACGAGTTTTCTGGAATTCTCCTTCGGGAACCCAATGCTCTGTTACTCTTGTCATGGTAATATTGACGTTGCGTGACTGTTGAACGTTTGATATACATATCGGCGTAAACCAATGGTTCCAAGTAAATAAGTGTATTGCAGACCGTTGGATGCATGCGAATGTTAGAGTTCTCCTCCACCAACTGGACCCTGTTACTGCGGAAAGTTGATCGAGCGTTAAGTCTATCCTAAAGTGAGTCATACAGCAGAGGCTCTGATCAAGGTGCATACGATGCCATCAATGAATTAGCGAATACTGTTCAAAAGATCAGAGGAATTTAACAAATTCCATGCGGGCAAGACACACGCCGCGAAATGATGAAAAACACGGCCAACCAAGCAAAATTTTGTACCGCAACAAACTTCCGATATTAGTCGTAGTCTTAATGTTTTGTTCAAATGCTCACCATAATCAACATGGTCACTGCTGTGACACTAAAGATGACTGGTTACCAAGAACTTTCAAGTGTAATTCGTGTCGTTTTACCTTGTCAATAATCCGGTCTCTATAAGCTAGCTCAAGATTTGTTTGAGGGACAATTCCAGATACTTTACTCACGGATAGACCATAAGATAAGTTTGTCAACTACGCGCTTCATCCTGACCGATCATGACATGATCAGAAAGACCGCAAGTCTGATAACATCCGCATACCCTTCGAGACCACTATCACGTCGACGCCAGAGGTTATAACACAAAGACAGTGCGATGATCACGTCTACTGCTGCAGAGATCGAGAGTGACGTTACCAGAAGCCAGACCCAGTTCTTTCTGAAGTCTTTGATTGAACCTGAGTGGTACTGCGCGCCAGCGACAGCGATCACACTGGTACAACGTAGGGAGCACAGTATCCAACAGATTACTGGAATGATCCAACTGGATGACAGTCTGCGTACACGTTCCGCAAAGAATGCCTAGGAGAACAAATGCATGGGTTCTGAAGAAACATCAACCAAACTTGTTACCTGAACTGCAGATCCGATTATTCCTGACAAGGCCACAACTGCTATGAGGGATTGATCACGATTCAACTGGTCTATAAACTGCTCCTGTCCATATTTGACTATTGTGACCTGTTGAACGGCATGAAAATTAGTTGCACAAAACGTGGTTGTAGCTGTACTGACGTAGTAGATGGAATGAGCTGTCAACGCCGTGTGAGTGAGTTCCAAGAGCCTAGTGGATGTAAACCTTTTATAAATCTTCTCAGGCTTGCTCACTCACCAGACTGCACCAACCTGTCAATGATTGATTCAAAATTGCCCTACAGAAATAGTGTGAAAGAACTCACAAAAGCTTTCAATAACCGAGAATCATTCGGAAACTTTCTGAGGCATCGGATAAGCACTGGGAGACGGACTAGAGGAGCGCCAACTCACTTATAATATGAGAATACTTGAACAGTCACCAGGCCAAACAAAAATATGGAGACCATAACCCCAATTTCAATGGCACCAATACTCGGATTAAAATTCATATC
>JAGGAQ010000146.1:0-38292 GCA_017657225.1 Termitomyces sp. T69sscA | reverse complement strand
CCCTGTCTAATACAACTTTGGATTTCCCTCTGCTAGTTGTGTGATTGAGCCGCAACTCCCAGAGGTCGCCCTTACAGGTACTTAATGTGAGGCAATTTTTAGGCATATTCTCATATATCCCCTGACTCAATCATTAAACACTGTTTCCAGTGCCAAGGTAACATTTATCAATCAGTGCCCTCATCATAGATTTAAACCAGGGTAATAAAGGCTACTTTTCTATCCAAACTTACATTATGCTCATTGTGGCACTGTTCCTGAACCATCTTCTGAGTAGGTGCCTCATTGTGAGGTGAGGGGGATTTTAAACATGTTCACTTTAAGCCAGTTTGGGGCTCAGAGCCTTTCAATTTGGAATTCTTTGGCACTCCCATTAGTGTCATAATATTATACACACTTGTCCCATAATCTCCATCCTTTATTGCATATCTGATACTGCATGGTACTCAATGACTTATGTCTATTCATGTTGACCAGAATCTTGGGGGCAGCTATGAGAGGGCCATAAGTAGTAATACAAGGTCAGGACACAACAATCAACAATCAAAACAACTTGATCAACAATGATCATGGAACATGCACATGATACACGTGATGAGGCAGCTGAGCCGAGGCAGCTGACCCTCAGTGGATCGGTCACATGACGCGTTTGGGGAGGGAAGTTAATGTCAAAAAGTTCGCACAAATGCACATGATGTATCCGGGGTGTCCAGGGGGGGATAAGTCTTCACTCAACAGCCTTAAGTCTAGGCCCCGTCGCTATTGCCTCTCAGTCGATCCTTCTTACATTAGGCTCGACTACCTATCAAGTAGGATTTGCCGTGGCATGTGCGGCAGGTGTACGGTGCGCATAATCCGACTTCGAAGTTATCTTACACTTCTCTTATCCTCCTTCCTTTGCAGCTTTGGACATCACCTAGGCACGATGGATTATTGCAGAGCTCGTGGAGCACCACTTGTCTTGGGCTGGATGATCTCAATCTCACTCGGGTCAACTATTGTCCTCTCTTCGAGTAACGTACGAGATTCTCATACTTCCGCAGTTCCTTATACATGTTGTTCCGACAAACATGAGTATATGCTGAGCAACGATCCTGGTAATCTCATCCCCTCCATCGATTATGCGATCACCGACAGTATGGCATGAATCCAGATGTCATCGCAAGCGTCGCCTCGATCATCCCAATGATTGCACTACTCCAGATAGTCGAGGGAACCTCATGCGTCACAGCCGGGCTGTTGAGGGCTATGAGCAAACAAGTAAAACATATTTCTTCATTCATTCATTGGCTGATCAGGACACAAGCGTGCTGCTGAATATCAGGTAAGCCACGCATAAGGGGGACTGATCGCCTCCTACAATCCCTCTCCAGCGCCTTCTATGTCCTCGGTACGTGTCCCGACATTACACGGACCCTCCACCTTTGTGCTGACAACCACAAGGCATCCCCTTCGATGCCTATCTAGTCTTAGTCCATGACTCTTCACCCTCGCACTTGTATTCTCTTCGGTGATCTGGACTGAGGACAGACTGGCCAGGAGCAGTTGCGAAAGTGCAAGACCGGAATCCTGATTTGAAGGAGGGTGAGAAGGGGGTCAAGCTCCGCATGAGGAGATGAATCTTGCGCAGTAGCAGCAGCCGTCGTTTTTTCTTCCTCGTAGATATAGATATTTAAACTCTCTTCTGGGTGTAGATGCGTAAAGGATGTCCCTGTTCCGCCAAAGTACCTAACGATCCCTCATACCTAATTTCCTCATGTCTCTAAAACAGATCATTAACGACAGAGCACTAACTGTTCACAAATTTTCCTCTTTCAACCCGAATGGCGGAATTCATTTCAAGACGTACCAAATCCCCACGCACACATGCTCCGCATGAGCGCCGATGCGAAAACGTTGAGCAGAGAAAAAGGACTCTGAACGTGCATGAATGTGAACGAGCCACACGCGTTTTATCCATAACAGGTAAATCCACTCTCCGGGCGCGCTTTTTGAAATCGGGGCATGGACTCGTGTACACGATATCGTGACATGGACACCCACAGAGCGTGGTGGCGACCGACCCTATAGACTCGTGTTTTATTCCATCCATGTTCCGAATGACTATTGGCCGCGTTTGGCAACTAGTATGCTTCAAGCCGATCTCTGAAGCTCAGGACTCGTTGAATACCATGCAGTGGATCATTGTTCGTGCTCAAAGCCGACCTCCGGATTGCTCGAGACCTCATGTTTCCTTAGGTCCATGTTGGACCTACAGAGTATTGTTCGGTACTGAGTAATATGTTTTGAAAGCTGGAGACTCATGTTCTTTTTTCTCGATGGTAGACTTGTTCGCGGTGCTGTCCACCTGAGGCCATGGCGGATTGTTCAGTACCACAACTCGTGACCGCACCAAGTAGGAAAAAAGAAGAAAACAGCGTCGATTTCGCTTTCTAATGCTAACAGGAAAAAGAAAAAGGCAGGAAAAAAGCAAAGCGTAATTTTGGTGACGCACGCACGTGGGTAGAAGGAGCAAAGAAAAAAAGGACTCGGAACGACTAAAAACGACTTGATTTTTTTTGGATATCAGTAAATACAAAGAGTGCGGTGCGAATTGGATTGTACAAGAACGGGGGAGGTGGGATTTCGATACGGTGCGTGGTGGGGTGGAGATTATGCGGAGCCGCCGACCTCTGTTGGTTGGTTTGTACACGTCGAGAGAAGGAACGATGGACGTACGTTCGACCATGACATCGATGGTGTCTGTACAAGAGTCAGCGAGGGACCGGATACGACAGAAAAGCAGCGCTGCGGACCGTTATCTTCCATATCAAGACTCGTCGGCGTGTCCTCCTCACTTATCCGTGCGCCATCATACAAGAAGCTGGAAAGGCAGTCAGCGACACCAGCGGGATAGGTGCGCACTCACCGGATGCTGTTCACGTCCTTGCCGACCTTGTTCGCATACGCGCCCTGGAGCTTGCTCAGTTTTGTGCTGCGCTTGATCTTGAAGAATACTTCCTCGCCCGTGGAGCTCACCACCTGCACGCGGGAGTCAGCGGAGGAGACGGACAGCGGCAGCGGGCAGACCTTGATGTTGATGGTGCTGTTCGCATCCTCAGACTTTACGTCGTCCTGCCTCTGCTGTTGCGACGCCTCGTTGTCAGACATGATACTATTCAACTAGTTTGGGTGGTCCGTGCGTCGCGCGAATCCTCGTGTTGAATTTTTTTGTTTGTTATTTTTTCTGCGGTATTAATTATAAAATACGGGCACAAGGGCTGTGGGGACAAGGCCGGTCGACGGTGCAGTGACTGACAAAGACGGAAAGGGGCAAAAATGCGATGATCTATATTACATAATAATGTTTTCTGGGATTAGGCGCGCGTCTGCCGGCTGAGCAGAGTGCGTGCGCGCGCATACTCGGCGTCCTCGTCGCTCGAGTCTTCCCACACGTCGCCTGCATACGTCGGCTGCAGCGACACGCGCACGCTCTTCCGCCTCCTCGGCGCCGCGGACTCGACCCACTCGTCGCCCTCCTCTGCCTCGAAAAACACGTCGTCCCCCGAGTCACTCGACGCGCCATCGGAAAAAGCCACGCCCGCGCGTCCACGGTGGGCCGCGGGCATCGGCGACGGCGTCCGGCTCGAATTCCTCAGCGCGCTCCTCAACGGGCTCACTGCAGGCCTCGACGGCGTCTTCGGCACCTCGGGCCTGTAAAACACCGACGCAGGCGCCTTGACCTGCACCATCTCCACCTCGCCGACTCTCCGCGGCGCCCGCGGCACCACGACCCGCGCAGAAGACGCGCCAGGCGCGCTCTCCAGCGCGCGCCCCTCCGATGCCCGCTCCCTCTCCACTTCGCCAACCCTCCGCGGCGCCCGCGGCACCGCGACCCGCGCAGAAGACGCGCCAGGCGCGCTCCTCGTCGAGCTGTCCCTCTCGAGCGCACGCCCTTGCGCCACACCCTCCTGCTCCCTCTCCACGCGCCCCCGCGACGCCACACTCGCCCGCCTCACCGTGCGCCTGTCCGAGCTCCCGACCACACTGATCGTGTACGCCTCTTCCGCGGGCGGCGGCTTCTTCACCGACGGCCTGGGAGCAACCGCCGCCAAGTGCCTCTTTTCGATTTCCGTCCCTGCAAACAACCCGCCTGGCGGGACACTCGCGCTCCTCCCAGACCTCGCCTTTTTCAGCTTTCTCTTCGCGTCCACATCGCTCCCGCTAACAGCCCTCATGTCCCTCTCGACGTCCCTCACGTTCCGCTCCGTCCGCGTCTCCCACTCCCGCCCGCGGTTCTTCTTCTTGGTCTCAGGCGTCTCGTAGAACGCACTCGACCCCCCCGAACGAGGCGAGCTGCCAAACAGCCCCTTGATGCTCCCCAGCAGCCCGCTCCCGCTGGCGCTGGCATTCGACCCTCGGCGGCCCAACAACCCCGCCTTCCTCGGGCTGCGCTCTGGCGTCTTGGGATCGGCATACCGTGGGTTGTCGACAGCGTGCACGTGCGTCTCTGACTCGTCGACGCTCGACGAGGACGACGACGAGGGACGTCGGAGTGTTTCTTCTGTTATCCGCCGGGGGAGGACGCGCGGCTGCGCGGGGAAGGGGTGCGAGTCGGAGATGGCGTGGGCAGGCGGGATGTAGTACGTCTCTTGAGCGTGGGGGAGGGGTTTCGCTGCGGGAGGGTCAGGCGGCGCGCGTAGATAGTCTAGAACAGCCAACGTGTCAGTGCGTCGTATAGAAAGAATCTTGCAGCCACCCGCCTTTACCTTCGCCGCCGCCGTGCAGGACCTCGAGCGCGGATTTGCCGACTTGGGCCCAGACCCACCCGCACTCCATCAGCGCACGGCAGCGCAGCCCCAGTCCCGCCCGCAGCGCCTCGACACGCCCGAGCTGCAGTGCCTGCTCCTTCTGTGCGAGCGTCGCCTCGCACGCCTGGAGCTCTGCCTGCGCCGCGCTGAGCTTGGACGACGCGGGCAGCACGTGCGACGGCGACGGCGAGGACATCCCAGACGACAGCGAGTGCGTCGACGCCGCCGACGAGACAAGGTGCGCCGACTCGCGGTGGGCCGCCTTTGTGTTCTTCGACGCCTTGATGAGGCGCGTTATGCTGCGTTGTCGTTGTCAGCACGGATGTCAGCACGCACTGACCGCAGGACGCACAGAATCTCGCGATCGCGCACGACGGTGCCGAGCTCGTCCTCGAGGTCGCGGATGGTGCCGAGGTGGGCGCGGCACTCGTCGACCGCGGCGGCGTAGCGCGCGAGGGCGTCGTCTGCGCTGGCGAGCGCGGTGGAGACGTGCAGCAGCGTCGTGGAGAGCGGCGGCGCGCAGGCCGCGGCGTACGCGGAGAGCGCGGCGGGCGACGGCGACGGCAGCGCCTTGAGGGACTTGGCGTACTCTTTCTCGTGCGCGAGCAGGTTCGTCAGCAGGCGCGAGTCGGCTGGGCGGTGCATGGCAGGACACACGTTCTTTTGTGACGTGACGTCAACACACATGGCATTTTTAGCAAGTAGGTATATATACACGCGAAAATATATAGTACAAGAGAAAAAGCAGGCTCAAGAAGGGTGTATGTGTGAAGAGAAGGCTAGCGTGTCTTGCAGCATAAGAATCTTCACAGACGAGATAAACTCTACACACCTTCAATCTTCATCCTCGTAGTCGTAGAACGTGTCGGCATCAACGCGACCTCCATACAAAAATATATAGAATCCCCGCTGAATATAGATGAAAATATCCGACAACGTAAAATTGAAAAACAGACCTTCTTCTTCAACGTTCCTACAGCCTTCTTGAAGCAGCGGTGCACGCAATCACCGAGGCTTTGACCGCCGAACAGAGATTAAAAAAATATAAAACAGATGATGCCGAAAAAATACCTATGACAGATTTTTCGGACACAATCGCGCACCCCAGCCGCTCTAATGGTACCTTGTGTGACGGCATGTTTCTCACCGGAAGCTAAAGTGTCGTTTGCGTGCATTATGAGTCCAGACAGTGCAGTATAGAGTGGCGGGAGGGACGACCATAAGCGGTCAGAATGCTCTGAAGTCATGTGACGGGAACCGCGCCGACGACGTCGAGCCACTCAATGTCGCCAGGCGGCGACGTCGGGAATCATTTCGCACCTTGGAATATGATTTACAAGAGTCTATAGAATCACGACACTGAGGGTCACACATTGTACTAGACCTTGCAGCCCGGAACATAATGAGTGATGTCGAGGTCATCGTCGAACGACGAGGAGGAGGAGAAAGCAACCAGTTTCCGCCAGCACCTGAGATAAACAGAAAAGAAACCATAGAATAGATTAATCCAAACATGAGATCCTAAGGGTCCACATAGATATAGATACAGTGACAATGTTTAAGCGCTGGAGGTCGTCAGAGTCGATGAGGGGCAACGTCGAGGCTAGGCGTGTCTCAGAAGTGGTCATCGGCGACCTCGGATTTTCCACCAGCGAGTCAGAGCAATCATAGAGCGCGGCTCTTGAGCACAAAGACCTCAAAGTACGGGCATACACTACCCGCAAGCAGCAAACAGGGTGGGGATGGTACATACAGACACGGTTCATATTAGAGTTCAATGGGAAGCAGTCGTAAGTTGTGGCAGTTGCCAATGTTTGCACAGCTTTAAACGATCGAATCCAGACCTAATTCATCTAGTCACACTGTGATTCTCACCGGCTATTCGATGAGTCCTTGCCGGTAAACTACTCTTCCTTCCTCCTCCTCATAGGGGATAGGACAGACGTATGCAGCAAACATATATCTGATCCATAGCTCATCTCAGTAGACATGGGTCCGTTGTGATGTCGAGGTTAGGCCGAGCCCGGTCCTGGCTTGGGTCAGCCATGAATCCGGCCAATAGTCAGGAGACTGCAGGCCCAATTTTTTAAGAAATAGAATTCTGCTTTAATTGAAGAATTCTGGAAGGCGTCTGTAAAAATAAGGAACTAGCAAATATTTTTTCTTGGAGCTGCAACATATTATCCGTCATCTATGCTAAGATTCGCAAAAGCTTTTCAATTAAAAGACTTAGACAAATAAATTTTTGAGAGGTCCAGTGTAATGACAGTCCGGAACGAAGTCAATCATCTCGAGCCCATAGTCAGCAGGGGCGCTCTCGATGATCCTTCGAACATCGAGAAATTTTGATCCTGAGAAAGCCGAGCAATGACGGTCACCATCAATCGCGAAGGACCTATACCCATACATCAATATTTCAATGCCACCAGACTGCATGATTCTCCCCACTCCGCCGGCTGCCCAACCCATCCTCCAACGCCCTCGCGCCCGCCGTACCCGTCATCATCCGTCAGCAGTTCCTGGACCCTCTCCTCCTCCCTTTGGGTCTTCCTCACCATAAGGAGGGCAATGGCCTTGCCGCTCCGATACTCGGACCCGCCGTGAGCCCATCTTCGTTGAGGCTGGAACATGCTGAGGCAATGCGGCGTCGAGGAGGCGAGGGTGTTGCCTTTGAGGACGCAGGTTGACTATGGTGGAATCGGTTAGTTGTGAGAAAATGAGACCTAGGTAGATTGACATGATAGATACATGATAAACGACGTACTTGCGGTATCCGGTAAGGCAACACGAAATGTGCCGATACTTCGGTCCATCAAATGGTCGATAAATCCCGAGTATACGTGTAAATCAAGTCGGTGCCTAGTGAAAGCGCGGATGGCTAGTAGGAATTCAACGCCATGCGTTCCATATTTCAAAGTCACTCTCGTTGCTGTGGTCTTAGGCAAGACGGGAGTTACTACACTTTGTCGCTGAGCACCAAAAGTGGGATGGAGAGCGCATACGCCCAAAGGATTTCGAGCAGAGTAACCTACGAGGAAGTTTCAACCTGTGTTTTTGAATTTCGTCAGTCTATTTGTTGGACACGGATCTTGGCTTCAAAACACACCGAACTGTGAGAAGTACTGTTTCAACTTACCTCGGTCCTCAACCCTTCTTTTTCGAATGACCTGCAGGGCGAGAAATACAAGCAGGAAGAGAGACAACAAGCGGAATGAGCCTGAGAGAATGTGATGGACTTCGAATTGCAGTTGGGATCAAAAACCAATCTTGTGAGTTACACGTCACTTTCCTTCCCTCCGAGTATTATCGCGTACCACGCCATTTCTTCACGCACCTGCTGGCTGGTTTTTCTTTTCCAATTTCCCGCACAAAGGAGTCCAGGATCCCGCAGAAAATTGAAGGGCCACTGTAGGCTGCTGCTAATCACATTCATGCAGTGATTCGCAACAACAATTCGTCTGGTAGAATATCTGATATCTTTACAGTGAATGCCTGCTATGAGAAGGTGATAGAACTGGCCACAAAAAGTACTCCCTAATTGATCGTCGCTTTCAGACTTCGACAAACTTCTTGCATGAACACCCCTGGGGCAAAAAACAGGGCCCGATCGGCTGCACGCCAATCGACGACGGATGCAGAAGGACTCCTTCAGGGCCTGATCTGGCAGGACTATCGCAGACTTTCAAGATAGACTTTTCCGTGCAAGTTCTTGATTGTGAGTGCTCCAACAAAGTCTGATCTGGCTCCACATCTCATCAATGAAGAGCCACAGGTCGATAACAAGCTGTGTTTGATATCTCCGCCGGTGGTGGGGCATCCAACAGAAGAAAAGATCGCATCGACACACTCTGGAATCAGACTTAGTGCATATTGCTCACGAGATGCAATGGGAATTCGAAGTCCCACGAGTTGGAAGGGAGAATGTTGGGGATGTGGAACATTGCACTTTGTATCAAGTCGCAGAGGTATGGCTGCGGACTTTTCCCACAAAATACTGTTCATCAGTATTCATGTCCTCAAATACGTTCCAGTACCTGGACTCGCTCCTGCCGCGTTGCACATGGTTGACGCACTTTATCTCATTTTTCCTTACAGACAAGTGGATTCATGGATTGATCGCTCTGTGTCAACTCCGTCTTCGGTTAACCGAGCGCTACGGGATATTGTGCTTTGCTCTCGGTTTGTGAGAAAATCAAGGAAGCGGATGAGACGCTCCAGGTGTTTATTGCAAAATCCACACAGTCGCGTTTCTCTCCTCTTTCTCCTTTTTTGACAGTAACCTCTGGCACTTCTCAGTGCCTATTATTATTATTGCTCCTTTTTTCCCTCAGAATCTTTATCCTCAGATGTCGTACTTGCGGCCTTGCATTCGTTCTCGTTGCCGCTACTTTACTAGTGGGTTTCTGTCGACTTGGGGGAAGTGGCTAGTATACTCGGATGTTGGTTTGATCCGACGATATCATGTGGTCTTATTGACTGTTTGTCGACGTTCCACCAGCCCCCACGTCTGGATTCATCATTGTCTTTGTCCCAACGCCCGCTACTTACTGAAACCATGTAAATTTCATATGTTAGCCCCTCGTCCTCATCCCTTACTCATTTCCATTTCCAGTACTCAATGTCTTCAGGCCTCCCTGAAAATTCTAACAATGTATGGACTCCTTGTCAATGTCTCCTTCCTCTGCAGGCATGTCCAGCTCCAAACAGGGATGGTGACTTGGCACTCACAGGAAAATGAATATCCTGCTCCAATTCACCGCTTTAGCATAGTTTATGTTGCACATATGTTCCCACGTTGTTGTCTACTATGTTAAAGCTTCCAGATGTGCCTTTATGTCACTGCAATATTTTGAAACATAGACCAGATGAATTTTCTCCCACACCAGCTTACAGCCATCTGGCCAACAAATATAGGTATGCCAAGGAACATGAGTTGTGTCCAAAGTCCATCAAATTCACCCAATACATAGGTCAGGTCTGCAGACACATCAGGATCTCAGCCTTTAGTTCCATTAATACTTGTCAAGAAAGCAATTTGACCCATACAGATGAGTATTGTTTCCAATAGGTGGCTTCAGATTGTTTCTGATTGCAATATGCAGGAGGTCAACCTCAGCCCTCCATACATTATATAGCTGGTTGCCTGCAATGTAAGAAGGCACAAATAGGACGGGAAGAACTCTATCAACGATCTAGCGAGCAGAGTACAAATGTCATTGAAGTCATATTTTTTTCTTGCCAATTGTACTACAGGACTTGATTCAAATGCAGTGATTAGTTCACGATTTGGCTCAAACAATCACAGTAGGTATGATATGTCAATCCCATACAGAGACACAATTAGAATTATCCGCTTAATTATAAGGTCCCTCCTTGCTCACCAGTTGTCCCAGTTCAACCCCCCCCTCACGGACACATCACATGCATCCGTGCGAACTTTCTTGACATTGAGTTCCCTCCCAAACATGTCATGTGACCGGTCCGGACAGTCAACGTGTTGTCAACGACCGTGTCCCGGGGGGAGGGGGGGTGAGCTGGGGCAGCTCTTAATCATGCTTTCATCTGCAGCCAGAATACTTATTTCACATGCTTTGGAATAGGAAGAATGGATGGTCAATAAAGAAGTGTGTGTAAGAGGATCAATCTCCAGACCAAGTCAAGTTCCAGAACATTCAAAACACGAGCTTCAGCCTTCAGTTTTGGAGGTCAACTTCAAGCTTTTGTACCGAGCAGTTGTCGGCATGAATGCATGGATCAAATAAATACACAAGTCTGCAGCTTCAGAGGTCGGCTTGAAGCGTATTACTTGCCGAACAATAGCCATCGCGCACTGTAGGTCCATGTCCAGAACATGCAAAGAATCAAAACGCGAGTCTTCAGCCTCAGAGAATCGCTGCCACGCTCTGTGGGTGTCCATGTCAATATCTACCACGATATCCATCATGTACACGAGTCCTTGAGCCCCTCCGAGCATGCCCCGATTTCAAAAAGCGCACCGAACAAGGGATTTACCTGTTACGGATAAACGCGTGGACTCGTACAGCACCTCGTTTATTTCCTTTTTTTCATTCTTGCACGTGTTTGAAGCCCTTTCCTCTGCTTCACGTTTTCGCATCGGCGCTCATGCGGAGCATGCACGCGTGCAAGATATCGGCGCAGCAATCATCTGCAGCCTCATGTATAATCCGCTCCTCGGGGTTAAGAGAGAAATCTGCAAACAGTTCTTTCTTGAATGATGTGTTTTATGCGGCCAAGGCATGATTACCGCCAAAGACACGAAAATTAGATTGAGATGTATAGAGTTCGAGAATTGATAAGTACTTCAGCGAACCCATGGGGTATTATCTACGTATATCCACCCAGAAGAGAGTTGATCTATCTATATCTATAAGAAAAAGACCGATGCCGCTACAACCACCACTACTGAGCAAGATTCATTTCCTCATCTGTACGCAAGTGAAGCTTGTGCGGAGCTTTCCCCCCTTCGCCTACCCCTTCGCAATCACGATACCGGTCTTGCACTTTCACAACTTCTCCTGGCCAGTCTGTCCTCAGGCAAAGTGTGGTCCCGATCACTGAGCAAAACACAAGTGCAAGCGTGAAGCCGAGCCAGAGGCCGGGGAGGTGCCAGTCATGGACAAAGACTAGATAGGCACCGAATGGGAGGCCTTATGGTTATAGGACATGTCAGTATCAGGGCGGAGGGTTGACTTAATTTTGGGACACGTACCGAGGAGATAGAAGGCGCTGGAGAGGCGATTGTAGGAGGCGATCAACCCCCTGATGCGGATAGGCGGGCGATTGGCTTACCTGATGTTCAGCAGCGCACTTGTGTCCTGTATGAGATCAGTCAATGGATCAAGGAGAACCATGTCGTGGACTTACTTGTCTGCTCGTAGCCCTCAAGAGCCCGGCTGTGACACACGAGTTGCCCTCCACGATCTGGAATAGTGCGATGATTGGGATGATCGAGGCGACGTTTGCGATGACATCTGGATTCATGCCATACTGTCAATGATCGCATGATAGATGGAGGAGATGGGCTTACCAGGATCGTTACTCAACATTCTCGCCCATGTTTGTCGGAATAACATGTACAAGGAACTGCGGAAGCATGAGAATCTCGTACGTTACTCGAAAAGAGGATAGTGTCTGACCCAAGTGAGACTGAGATCATCAAGCCCAAGACAAGTGATGCCTGGGCCGCTCCGCGAGCTCTGCGATGATCCATCGCACCTAGGTGATGTCCAACGCTGCAAAGGAAAGATCAGAGAAATGTAATAGGACTCCGAAGTCGGATTATGCGCACCGTACACCTGCCGCACATGCCACGGCAAATCCTACTTGATAGGTAGTCGAACCTA
This sequence comes from Termitomyces sp. T69sscA, assembly GCA_017657225.1. Classification (NCBI taxonomy): domain Eukaryota; kingdom Fungi; phylum Basidiomycota; class Agaricomycetes; order Agaricales; family Lyophyllaceae; genus Termitomyces; species Termitomyces sp. T69sscA. Next base: position 26,138 of record JAGGAQ010000146.1, on the reverse strand, counting down.
GTGTAAGAAGGATTGACTGAGAGGCGATAGCGACGGGGCCTAGACTAAAGACGACAGTCACTAGACCAATCAGAGCTTGAGAGACAAAGGTTTGCGTACAAGGCGGCGAGGAGAGCGAGGATCTCCCATGCCCACCATTCCGACGCAATTTGTCCTGGGAGAATGAAAGCACTTTAGGAATAAGGGGCAGATAAGCTGAAAGTCGACTGACCGATACCACACACGCCGAGTCGAGTCAGTTCGCCGAGATCGGTGAATATTTCCGATGAGATTGGGTACCACGCCGCATTGGGTAGCAAAAATACGCAATAAAGGATGGAGATTACGGGGACAAGCGTGTATGATATTGCGACACTAATGGGAGCGCCGATGAATCCCAAATTGAACGGCTCCGGGCCCAAAACTGGGTCAAGGTGATCGTGATTAGAAATTCCCCTCACTCGAGAAGGATGCACCTACCAAGAAGATAGTTCAGGAGCACGTTCAGTGGTGCCACAATGAGCATAATGTGAGTTTGGACAGAAAAATAGCCTTTGATACCAGGTTTGAATTCACGAATGAAAGACTGATTGATCAATGTTACCTTGGCACTGGAAATAACGTCTATGATTGGGTCAGGGGAACGTCAGAATATTCCTGAGAAAAAGCCTGACCTTGAAACTTCCCTTAGGCCCGCGCCTATAATTCGTCGGTATCGTCGTAAGTCAAGTTTTGACAGCTAGCACTCACCTGGTAGGCCCAGAGCAAGCCAGCGTAGATACAACCCCGCTAACTTGGCAATCTCTGGGTCTTGAGCGAGATACAACAGAATCGTTTCCATCTGCAACCATACAACGAGAATGGGCTAACGTCAGGTAAGTAGGGGCCCCTTAAACTTTGCTCGCACGAGCATAGAAAAGCTTACGATCATCGCAATAAATAATAGAACCACTTGATAGAAGGACTTGAGCAAAGGTTTCGAGTAAGGTGGAGCTTCTTACCCATGCGTTCGGACCATAATGCCACAAAATCTGGACGAGCGGAAGTGTGCGCCGAAGGAAGCATAGTGTCCAACGCGCTTGCAAGACCTCGAAGGATACTTATTCCAGTCACGTTAGCGGTCATAGAACCAAGACTAACAGCAGCAAGCGCAAGAGTGGAAACGTGCCCCGCAAAAGCTATCTGAATAAGATGGAAGCTGTATTCCAGAAGCAGGGAGCTTTTGGTAGATGATCACTTTATGTCAGGGCGAGAGAACAAAAAAGAGCTTCTGAAACGGACCCAAGAATAGGTAATGCAGATCGGCGGACGACGTGCATCTCATTCCAGAATATTATCATCGAAGGTGGATCGGTCCTGTTTGAATACTCCATACTCTTGGAGATGAGAGGCGTAGATTCTCCTGCTCTGCTGTCGTACTCAATATCGCGTGTATCGAGCATTGTGGGGATTTCTGCATGAACCCATCTCCAACATCTGAAGATATAGGTTTGGAGAGCTGCAAATCTTGAATGGAAGCCTACAATGCCGTGCTATATCGCTTGTGGGGCAAATCGCTGAGTTTTCGAAACTGTGACGGGACGGATACACTGTTTTTCGCTGGATATAGTCAGTTGGTCAAAACTTACAACATTGAAAGTATCATGCCTGCTCCTCCTCAATGAACATGTGTTCATCTTTTGAGGCGAATAACTTCTTCGAGCTTTCTTCGGTTCTCCATAAGGCTATTCATGAAGTCAGCGTTTACAGAAGATTTGTCACCGTCACTGTCACGCTGATTGGTTTGGCAATTTCACGTTTATCAAACACTCCCACTGGCCGTCGGAAATGAGCTCCGCGTGCTTCTGCATATGCACTTCTGAGGCGGTCTTAGACGACCTTTCATCATCTTAGAGGAAGAACCACTATCTTGTACGAGGGTCTTCCATTGGTCTACATCTATAAGGGAAAAGTCCCGACACATGGGACAGGCAGTGGTACGGTCTGCCCACCACGTTGACGACTCCTCAGCCTCCCTGCACCCCGAACAACTGAATTTCTACGAATTTATATAGTTACCGAGCATCATGTATCCATTCCAGAGATAAGTATGCGCGCTGCAAGATAAGTAAAATCAACAGTCATTCTTGATCATAGGCGGACGATGATGTGCCTTTGTTGTTGGTGCTAAGGGTCGGCCAACATCTATTATTAGGTTCTAGATGCGATTCTTGACGCTGATTGCTGTTATTCCTTGCATCATTTACTTCAGTCCGTTATTACTGGGCTGTGCGATGTTTGCTTACCTTTTCCTACCTGTCGTTTCTGGTCTTGTCAACTTAGGGCCGAGGAACGACTTGGAAAATGTTTCCCACATCAAGTTTACTTTCGTAACTGTCTTGATTGATTGACTACTTCGACCAATTTTTAAATTGCGAAGTGCGCAGAGCTCATCCAATACGGTCATTCTTGACGACAGCGCACGCCCCAGGATAGTCACGAAACATTCATAATTGTCACCGGATGGTCAAACAAGTCGTGAGTTTCCTTTGATAGTCCATGTTGCTCATTTCCAACTTGCAGGATGCCATATTCGTAAACCGATTTTGTCCGGAATGGAGGGCAATGTTGGAACAGTTCTAGGGTGCATTGTCCAATTAGGTAAAACATCGCCTGGTCGCGATGTGACCGGAGATTCCAGACGTCAAAGGCGCTTAACCTTATTATATATATTCAGATGGTGGGAAGATGCTACAGGCAATCTTCGACAATGTTCGACACATTTGACTCTGAATATGGGAGTAGAGCAGTGGAAACTACGCCTCTGCTCTCCGACAACATCGACTGTTCAAGCAGAACCTTTGGCGAAACGGAGGCGTCTTCCATAGTCGTGCTTAGGCAAGAGATGCGTATCATTTGTCGATCTGCATTGCCAATCCTTGGGTTTGTGCTATCCTCTCACCTTCAAGAATGTGCTTACCCGCCAAAAGATCGCTTCTTCTCGAGCACAGTTTCACTGTTGTTCAAATAGTGTCCGTAGGACACTTTTCTACCCTCGCTCTCGCTGCCGCAAGTCTGGGTACTATGACCGCTAATGTGACTGGCATGAGCATCTTTAGAGGCTTTACTAGTGCCTTGGATACAATGCTGCCTTCGGCGCATACTTCGGATCGTCCAGAACTCGTGGCATTGTGGACACAACGCATGAGTAAGAATCTCGACCTCAGTCATACAATTTCGTCGCTCTGAAATTCTTGTTTCAAGCGGTCCTGTTGTTTATTGCAATGATAGTAAGCCTCTTCCCACACGAGCAAAGTTCAAGGACGCCTACTTACCTTACATGAAGCCAATTTTTATAACTTGGATGCACGGAGAAACGATCCTATTGTATCTCAAGCAAGACCAAGAGATTGCTAGGTTGGCTGGACTATATTTACGTTGGCTCGCTATGGGATTACCAGGTGAGCCCGATCATCTATGATTGACTCCCATGACCAACAGAAAAATAGGCATGAGCCTCAAGGAACTCTGTAGGTAAGGAAATATCTCAAGATCATGGTATACAATCTGATTGAATCTTAGATGTTATTTCCAGAGTCAAGGTGAAGGGTCTCCGTCATCCATCATGTTAAGACTAAAAGGGAAGTTTGTAGGACACTACTCTGTCCCTACTCAAATCCTTGTCGTTGCTGTGTCATTCAACGTATTCTTAAATTACCTCTTGGGTAAGCTATCTCCCCGTGATTCGTGTCTGCCCAAAGTCATTACCATATTGATCAAGTATGGGGCCCCGAACCTTTTAAATTGGGATTCATTGGTGCTCCTATCAGTGCTGCAATATCTTACACGCTCGTCCCTATGATTTCCATCCTTTATGGCATATTCTTATTGCCTCACGCCGCTTGGCACCCACTCTCCTGGGAAATATTTACTAACCTGGGCATTTTAACTCGACTCTCTTTGTACGGCGTCGGTCAGTACGATTCGATGGACTCCCTACCTTTCCCGCCGTCATTCTCATTTTGTTCTCATTTCAGGACAAGTGGCGTCGGAATGGTGGGCATGGGAAATCCTTGCTCTAGCTTCATCCTTGTATTAATTTTCGTCCATTAACTCTCTTTGTTTTTCATTGACTATCCCTAGTCTCGGACCCATCTCTATGGCTTCTCAGTCGATTCTCGCTACAATGGCCGCTGCTACCTGGCAATTTGGCTTTGCGGTGGCATGTGCGGCAGGGATACGGTGAGCATACTCAAGTCTGAGGTAAATCCGTTACACTTAGCGCTTGGGGCCCTTCTTTCTAGCGTTGGTCATCATCTAGGCGCGATGGATCATTACCGAGCTCTTGGAGCAGCCAACGCATCTCTTTTATTGGGCTTTATTTCATCATGTGTCCTTGGGTACGTCATCGACGCTCGATCGTATGCTACAATCCAATTCTCCCATGATTGTCACAGCTCCTCATTGATGTTTTTCCGTGAATCCTTGGCGTGTTTGCTCAGTGGTGATCCTGGTGTGAACCATCACCGCCTCTATTATCCAATTGCTTACTCCATGACGTATATAGAGGTTATAGAGAAAGTGACCTCTGTCATTCCTGTCATTGCGCTGTTCCACTTGGTTGATGCTAATGCGGGAGTCGCCAGTGGGCTGTTGAGGGCCATGGGAAAACAAGTGAGGTGGTAAAATCAAGTGTTTGTGCAATGACTGATCGTATGACGCCTTGATCACAGTACATCAGTGCATTGTTGAACATTAGGTCAGATTCATAATCTGCCTTTATAAATTGCCTTGATGATTGTGGAAGACTGATGCTTCGCCCTGTTCAGTGCCTTCTACTTTCTTGGTCAGTTCTCCGGATTCCAACTTCTGCTTTCTCAATTTGCTCACATGTCTCACAAAGGCCTTCCGTTTGGTATATATCTAGCGTTCGGCTGGCACTGGAACCTTCATGGGCTATGGATTGGCTTCATCGTAGCACTTCTATATTGCTCTGTTATTGGGACCATGCTTTGCTTGAAGACAGACTGGAAAAAAGAGGTTGTAAAAGTGCAGGCTCGATGCCACGAAACGAGAGCTTCTCAATCATGTTAGACTTCTAAAGTGGCGCGGTAAATATACTAGTCTCTGTACCTAGTACCATTATGATGCATACCCAACGTTCCTTCGTGTCTCGTACCAGTTCTCCATCACTTGTGCATCCGAGTGGTCGATCTATGCTCATACTGTTGACGCTCGACAAACGGCATTGAATCATCGCTCATCACCAACACCATCATTCTCACCCTTCTGCCTACTTCCGACTCTGACCCCTATAGTATTGTTCTTCGCTACATATACTGACGATACCCGCAATGCACCCTCAGACGATATAACCTATTGTACTGAGGGTGAGTTACTGATTTATAGATGATGATGATGATGATGCTTCTTTTTATTTCTTTCAGGGCCTATTTTCGTACATGAGATTTCCTCTTGACCATAGTGTCCTAGGTCCTGCAGTACGTAATGGGGGTGGTAATTACGGACACTCCGGCTAGTTCTCCGGCCAGATCCCTTTTTCAGCTGATGCCGGTTACGCCTCATAGCCACTTTACTACAATTTGACTTCTCACGATGATTTACTGATACGACTACCTGTACAGATAGATTGACTTGCAGACTATCAGGTAGCACAGACAATATATCGTATAGTACTGAGGATACATTGACATACAGACTATCAGGTTCTAACACATACACATACCAGTTTACCTCTTTATGGGAATTATGCACCCTCAGGTATCAAACTTGGAGTGACTGAGGGTGAGTGTACTTGTTCATTTGTAGATCATATACTTATGACTATCTGTAGGCTAAGAAACTGTGTTTTACTCTACAGGTCATATCTCAGTCAACTACTAAAATTAAAATAACTGAGCCTGACGAATGCCGAAAACTATGTTTTACTCTACAGATCTATTTCCTCCACAAATCTATTCCGCATTTCCGTGAAAGCGCGCAACGTGCCCTTGGTATACAGCCCTGTGTGTCAAGAGGCTGTTATTAGTCACCTAAAACTCAGAAATGGGGTGGGCTCTAAATCCTCGGTTCAAACTTGTTTCTCTTCCGTTTTGGATTGCAAAGCTTTCCAGATTGTAAGAACACGAGATAAGATTGATATCGAGATAGGATGATCTTGAGGGGATAAGAGAATAGAGGGTGATGAGAGAACTGGGGACAAACTTAGAGGTCGAACAATGTGGAAAATACACTGTGTTGACACTATGACGAATACAGAGTTGCACCTAGGTCTTAATAGAAGTAAATGTCTGTGATAAAATCAAATGAGTAAAACAGAGTGAACGGAACTGATTGAGATGAGAAGAAGAACCAGCGTAAGTCTATAAGTATAAGTCGAGAAGATGACGAGGAAATGACGAAAAGAAGGTGGCAGAATGTGTAAGAACAGTAGATAACAGAAAATAGAGTGAGACGAGGTCTTGAAGAAGAGGAATCGAGGGTGGCCGAGGTTCGGAGAGCGTAAATCGGGTTTGGACTTGGGCGTGAACGGAATGAGGCGTTCATGATACAATGTCAAATTATTGTTTACATTGCCACCTTGTGAACAAATCGGTTGATGGAGGTCTGTCACGGTTAGTGTACTGGTGGTAGCGCTGGATGAAAGTGATTGGAGAGAAAGCATAGTGGTAGCACCGAACGACAAAATGAAGCACAGTAACGAACAGTGAGATGCTGAGAGAAAAGCCTAGTGCCATATATTCATCCAGCTCTCAAGTGCTGAAAAACAGTGAATTCAGCGAAACTAACAGTCTTTGCTAATGATGATATTACTCGATCCAAAGAGTAATACTTAGTAATCAGGGCTCGTGTATCCAACCACTGATGAACTAGCTAATTACTCATGTTAGTCAAATGTTAGTAGGCAATTTCCGATCCCAAGTTTCGGAAAAGTCTTTTTCAGATGGAACATTGTCCAACTTGTCCGATCCTCAGTGATCCTCAATCCTCCTCAATTGAAATGGTCTCCACACCAGCAATCTCGGAACACTCTCTATTTCCTTTACATCATGCACTTGAGAATAACCTCTATCATATCTTGGCAGGACAGCTGTTTGACTCTGTCTCAAGGACTCTTCTTCCACTGCAGGCTATTTCCATCGACAGGAACTCGGGTATCATCCTCAGAGTACAACCCATGGCAGATTTCCAATCAATGCTCGCGAAACATGGAACAGCATCTGATCATGACGAGATTATCGACTTACTACATCTGACTATTACTCCTGGCTTCGTCGACACACACGTCCATTGTATGTATTCAATTCGGGTACTACCATGAGTGATTCAATATTTCTTAGTGTTCCTACACTCGTACTCGGAAAGCTCGTGGAATGACCAGGTAACCAAGGAAAGTCTAACTGAACGCACGCTGCGGGCTGGAGTCCATGCTCGAAAGACTCTAATGGCAGGTTACACAACCGTTCGGTAAACTGATTTTTATTTCCGATCAATGGAAGTATTGTTTATACAATGGTATTAGTGACCTTGGGACTGAAGGTGCAGAGGATGCCGATATTGGACTGCGAAAGTGTCTTGCGATCCTGCCCAAAGGGAAAGAGCCCATCATCATAGGACCAAGGTACTATTGCTCTACGCGTGCCATTGTCTCCACCGGAAGTTATGGTAAACATTTACGAAACCAAAAGATATCTTTCAAGTCTATTTAATGCAAGGGAATTCTAGGTCCCAAGAGTAATCTTTTCCCATCTCGAGATGGGATCGAAGGGATCACCGGCGCCGAAGTAGCGGATGGGGTTGAAGGATGCATCAAAGCTGTTCGCCGACAAGTCGGTGCGGGTGCAGACTGGATCAAGGTCAGCTGTCATAACTGTAGACTGAATTAAAAAATGATCGTTGTGCCGACAGATCTATGCAGGTATGTTTACTCAAACCCCTTTATGTGTCTATCAGCGACGATAGATGTCAATTCATGGTATAGACTATAGATTCCGTTCACGCATGACGGATGTCTCGCCAGACATTGGTGGAATGAATCATCCTTTGTTTACAAGGTCCGAACTCGAAGCAATGATAGAGTGCGCTCACAGCCTAGGTGTCAAAGTTGCCGCGCACGCACACACCGCTGAAATGATTGAACAACTCCTCGAGCTTGGCGTGGACACCATTGAACATGGCGCAGAGGTATTTGAAGAGCAACGAGGAACCTCGCTAATCAACAAATGGGCAGAAGTAGGCAAGAAAACTTTCTGGGTACCAACACTATCCGTTTATTACCATGCCTCGAAGTGGTTCTCCAGCTGGTCAAGAGAATGGGAGAAAGCCCAAGTCTCGTTTAAGAAGGTTTTGGAGCTGAGAGATGTTGAAGCGGCGAAGGGTAGGCCTGAGGCGGTGAGAATATCATGTGGTGGAGACACAGGTGCATTTCCGCATGGGGAAAATGGATTGGAGATGGTACTGATGCGGAAGCTGGGTGCACGCTGGGAAGATGTCCTTGCGTGGGGTACACTTCAAGGGTGGGAGTGTGTAAGGGGTATGGAGTGGGAAGGTTCCCAAGGTGATGCAAAGGTCAGGGACGCAGAGGGACGATTTGGGATGGATAGAAGATTCAACGGTGCGTCGAAGTCAGCACTTGAGAGAGATGTACCGTTCGGTGCAGTTCGAACTGGTTGGGCTGCGGATTTGGTTGGTATCAAAGGAAAAGTGGATGGTGGAATAGAAGATTTTGAGGCGGCTATCGTCCACGGTGTCCAGTTTGTGATGAAAGGAGGGACTGTGTATATGAGAGATGGAAACGAAGTTTCGTGATTCATCCGTCCGTCTGTAATTTGATGTATATTACTCTGTTCGTTTACCATTCCCCATAGCGATAAAATATCTCCTACTTGTCGTATCTGCATAATCGTGTCCTCACATCCGCTTACCGTTGTCCACTGCAAAAACCATTTCCATCCTTGGTATTCATTGGGGGACTTGGTCTCCTCCAGAAAGTGAATAGGAGAACAAAAGTCAGTTACGAAAATCTACAACGTGTGAATCGCAATCTGATAAATTGCGCACGAGACAGAATTGGGCGGCGGATTACGTATATTACGCACTTGGTACGCGAATGCATGCACGAAATGTCGCTCAGGTATCTCTGTGGGCTGAATAGGTATATGTCAGCACACATGGCGAGGTCAGATAAATAAGGTGATGTATTGCGCTTGGAGGGAAACGTACGAACACAACAGAAACTGCTTGCGGAGAGCGCGCTGAAGAGCTTGAGAGGATCGAGCGAGGGACGAAAGGCCAATCAAAGAAGAAGGGAAAAACCACTGACAGGCGTTAGGAGTACGACAAGCTTACCTCCGGCGAATTGAGAGTTCAGCAAGGGTACGAGCAGAGGGCGAGTACATACCATTTGTCAGATGCCTTGAGGTATACCTATTGCTTGGTTCAGTTATAAGGGAGAACAGGGGAAGGAGACACTGATCTTTCCTACCAAGCTTGGCTGTTACTTCATCGGCTGCACGAAGAACCCGCGAGCGAATGGAAACATATGATTGCGCCGACTCTGAATAGCTGTTCAGAAGGAGATGAAGATCGAGGGCAAACATCGAGCGTAGAGCACTATCTCGCACTCTTCCTAGGGTCAAGAGTATCTGCATCTATACGGGCGGGATAAGGTCGAATAGTCTGTAAAAAGTCAGTGTCAAGTCAAGCTCGACTGAGCAAGTTGTGCAGAAGTCAAGTCATACTTTGTATGTGGTGGACGAGAAAATTAGTAAACGTGACGTATCTGATGTTGACAACCATGTGTAGAGCTCACCTGTCCATATCACAGTTTGTCAAGAGAAAAGGTAAGCATGAAAAGGAAAAGGAGCCAACTGCGCAACCGTTTCTGACCGCCAGCGAACATCGTTTGGAATACGATCTCACCGCTGCCACATAACGAATCCCGCCATGACCTGGCTACTTCCCGTCCCTCGCAGAAGGATCAACACCAATCATATTCATCCGACCTCCAGTGCCTTCTCCCTGGCTGCAGGGTGCGGCCACACACCAAGCTCATATCACGTCTCGGCTGAACGACGAGCCCCTTGATGCACCACAAGTCAACCACGCCTGCTCAAGGTTGATCTCAAGAATGTAAGTATCCTGCGGGTAGCGCAACTGCTGCCTCGTGGTGCTCCTCTATCCTGCATACCGCTCCCAGCACACAATGTGCATTGCCTTTCGTCCGCATAAGGCTCCTTCCCTGGCGTGACCTCGCCCAAAGTGAATTCGAGGTGGAACCACCAGGGCACGCCAGAGAGACCGAAGCAGAGGGCAAAGAAACCGAGGAAGAGAACAGTGGACAGAAAGGTGCTTGCTACCAGGCGTAGAGCCTGCACTCGTGCACGAGCTGGAGCAGGAGTTCGGTTGAGAATGCAGATGCCAGACTGCCGGTGTTTCACAAGCTCAAGACGGAGCTTGATCCTGGCCCCGCCTGCTCGACAGACCTCGACCAAGTAGTCTTGAATTTTCTTCGAAAGCTTTTTCTTGCATGACGTCAAAAATCCACACTTCTACCCCACGACCAACTAACACCCTCCTCCTCTAAGCCACCCGCACCTCCAGAAGTGACGTGGAGTCCGATAACAGTATCAACCGCACTGGAATCGCAGCAGGTCATGCGAGTTAGATGGACACAGTATTCAGACGCGCGAGCTCGATCAGGAAGTTGAAACGTTTTGTTTATATTGGTTTGAATATTTTTATCGTCTGTCTGGTCTCAATGTTTGATTCCTAAAGCTTTGAAAGATCGTCACAATACCCATATCCGGCAGCTCCTCACATGCCCGCTCGCAAGAGCAAAGTCCTAAGAGCGATAAGTTGCAAGATCAAGGGTCGTCAAAAGGTCGACTCGTGGGAACAACGAGAAGTACTGCGTGGCGTCAAAGTCCAACTGCTGAACTCAACGTTACCTAAATGCAACTTCAGCTTGCCTCCATGTGAGTTAACAACAGCAATGTGATGTATATTGGAATAACGAAACGTAGAGGCCAAAATATATATGTAACACAAGGTCAGGTCAAGTAGGTATGAGAAGACAGCAACGATAGCCATGAAACGAAAGGAGATCACCGAAGGTAGATGAACGTAGTTGAAGATAAGATGTTGTAGAGGAAGACTCGGTGGAACGGCTGGGAAATGACCAGGCTTTGACGTCGTCAGTACGAAATATTACGGGGAAAAAAGAGACGAACCTTTAGAGCAACCCGACAATAAATCATCTGTCGAGCCGGATATTGACGACGTTGCGCCGAAAAAGAGGGCATGGTGAAATACGACCTTGATACCTTCCAAGGACCACAGGCGGGATTGACATAGGTGACGTGGTTGCTGTTCCAGCCACCCATCGACACGCCAGAGTAGAGTTGGCCAAGGGGGATTTGATTGGGGAATGGCAACCCTTGCCGGCGTTCACGAGGTCGCGGATCTGGGGACCGACGGTGCGCCACACCTCTCAATTTCTATCCCGGCCCTAGAGATTATGAGAAGGCTGCATATTATAACGGCACGGACAGCGGCCACCACTCTAACCTCCTATACCGCTCTGATTATGCCACCAAGCCCGCCTAATTATGCTGATTATGTGGGAGCCACAGGTGATAGCGGCAATCTTTTGTTTGTCTGTTTACCTGTCTCATTTCCTTCGTTTGTAGGCCTGATCAAATCCAATCATAGAATTCCACATGGACTCTGCTCTTGATGATACATTGTTTGTATGACATGCAATTGATCGTTTCTGAGTGCATTTCTCGATGATCATGAACCAGCTAATTTCGTCTGATTCATTCAATACTTGGCATGGACAGTCATCTTATTCGCTTTGGATGTCATATAATACTCGCTTTGGTTCAGACAGTTAAAACCACCCTCCTGCCATCCGTCACCCTCAGCCAGTGGCTCAGTGTATAATCTTGCACTAATCATGACTCCAGAGGAACGACAGATAATCCAAAATATTGGACAGATTCTAGTTTTGGACTGGATCATTATCCCGGCAGTCGTGAATTTTTTATATGGTCTCCTCTTTCTCAATCATAACGCTAGGTACTGACTTCTCAGAGCACAGGTTTCTTGATGCCAATTGCAATTATCGTTGCCTACCAGTGCGATAGCCTTTGAGAAGGGCACGAGCACGCAAACTGATACTGTTTCAAACAGGCGTCCAGCTCAAACTTGGTCTTCCAAATGCCAGCTAGCAGTCATTTGGTTCGGTATTATCGCATTTAGCGGAAATTTGTTGGTACACCATGGGGTATCTGTCATTGATTGTGAACCATTCTTCCTCGACAACATTCCACTTCTTTCCAAACGTATCGACCATGTCAATGTTGCAATAGCGAATTTGGATATAGCCATGAACTGGCTTGAGTTGATCCCAGTGAGCTTCCTATATGGAGAGAGTTTCACAATCTGGAGCTGAACCATGACTGGCTTAGCCAATCATCAATGATGCCTTCATTATTTGGCGTGCATGGGTTGTCTTCCAAAGACGACGTTGGGCACAATGCCTTTCTATAATCCTCTGCCTCTGTACTCTTGGTGTGTGACATCCATGATGAATACTCCACACAAGCCAAGAATATGCACAGTCCTCACACTTGTCCTTCTGTCAATTATGTCAAACCCTGATATCATTTTATCAGCTGGTGCCGAGATATCTAGCAATATACCTTTAGATATCCTAGATAGCACGGTTATCATTTCATCATTCTTGACCAACTCCGTTGCAACATCTTTCATTGTTTTGACATTATGGTATGTCCTTATTGATTTCTCAAATATCTGGATTACTATGGATTTCTGCATGGCAGGAAACATGTAAAATTTATACAAAAAAACATGAATGAGCATCAGCGCCAAATCTTCAGATTGTGGCATATCCTATCTCTCTTGGCAGATGCAGGAGCTTTCTATGCTGTTCTCCAGGTGTGCTTTCCAGTATCATCTGTCCATGAAAGAATTAATAGCTAGAATTGCAGCTTCTGTCTATTGTGATGTCTCTTGTAATCAATCCCAATCAAACCGCTGCATTCTTTGCCTTGAGTATTATTGAAGATACTTATAATGCCATCTCAGTAAGTAATCATCTGCTCCACCAATTTAAGTATGTTCATCTTCTGCAGGCTGTCTACCCAGCATTGACAATTGCCCTCATCCATGGGCCATTTTCAATTGCAGGTATACATGAGACTGTTCAATCACTCCAGATATCGTCGCCGGATGTCTGATTGTACGCTGTTCTGCAGCACAAGAATATATATCTAGTGAAAAAAAAAACATCCCTCTTTCTCTCTTTCTCAAGTTCTATCAAGGGTTTGACAACCTCTGCCTGACCTTTGTGCCCGAATATTTGTTCCATGGCCAACGCGGTTTAAGGGTTTATTTATCCTCACTAGTACATCTGTCGAATCATGGAATACTATCGGCGTTGGGTATTGATTACTTCATTGTGTCTCAAAGTCTGACTTTAAAATCGATACGGGCCTTTATTTGTACTCAACGGATAGAGGTTAGCATACATACCAGTAAAATCATCGAGTATAAGAAAAGGAATAGCGACCTTAAGAGTGGAGGCACGGAAGTGTTGGAACTCGAACCGCAAGGACCAAAAGCAATACAGACCGAATTAGTCTGATCTGTGGTACAGTAAGTAAAGGTTCGAAATCAATGTGTATATGTAACTCACCCTCAGTCTGTTGGTAGAACGACTGAGGGTTCTGGTACGTATTGTAGGTAGATATGTATGTATTTGGTCCTTTTTGTGACATAATGATATGTCATGAAAGAAAACTTACGGTGCAGTCCCAGTACGGATCGTAACAGGAAGGATTGGGGGTCGTATTTCGATAGCGTGACTGACCAGTGTGACCTTTCGAACGGTTGATCTTATACTTCCAACTAGACGATTCGTCGTATTACGGCAGTTGATATTTCTGGACCCACCCACTCGAGCACACCTTGACTATACATTCCATCCTCTTTAGGGACTTGCGGAAAAAATATCCTTCACTCCCCGATGACCCCCAAGTTCGTTTCCAACGACCTTGACCCATAAACGGGATGTAGTGTACAGGAAAAAGGAATTTAGTAGATGTATTTAGGATTTCAAACTTTAGGTCACAAAGGAACGAGGATGAAACTTTCAAACCTGCATGAAACAAAACGTCGAGTATGAAGGAAAAATTCAATCCTAGAAAAATGTCTAATATGAACAGGGGACGCAATGTTGAGTCAACCGTGCACCTGTATCATCTGTACAGAGGTCTAGACACTACCAAATCACTTAGATATAGATGGGCAACGTCGGGTTCAATCCCCTCCACTCAGGTCCAGTAACGAAATCCTTCTCGTCGATGAGGAAGTCCTGTAGCACACGACTCGTAAATGAATGACAATACAAATAAAAGTAACAAACCAAGGGACATTCGACAAGCGCACCGCGCACACCCGCAAGGCGGTCCTTGACGCGCTGAAGGTCTACACCAGGAACGACGTGACCAGTCTTGACCTTCGGCACATAATTCTACAAAGACATCAATCGATATCGACTCTGCAAAATCGAGTGGTCGAAACGTACATCATAAGCAGCCCAAGTCCTCACAAGATTCGTAGGAACAGGACGGAATATCTCCGTAAAGATCTTCCTGTTCTCAATCGCCGTCTTCTGGAACAATAAAACCGTGTTCTCGTCGAGTGGATCCGCGACAAGCGCATCATGCTCCAACTCCGTCTCATCCTCGTTGCGACACGGCGCCGGGCGCATGAAAGAAGTGACACGTGAGTTGCCGTCCGTTACTGACTGCGGCGCAATGAGGCCGAGGTGCTCTGAAAAAGGACATGAGTTGAGTGACGCCAACAAAAGATGCGGGTGACATGACATGACGTGCCTCTGAAAAGTTTTCGGCGCAGAGTGGCGGCGAAGCGCCCGGCACGGTAAGGCTGACCGTCCATAAACGAATCAATCTTCTCATTGTCCTCGACAACCAGGCAGATCTCGGAGTCTCCGTCACCCTGTGGTGCCGTTAACATCCTCGTTCAGTAGCCAAGTGACAGATAGTACCTTTTGACTGCGATCGTTGATATTTGCCGATCCCATCTGAAACAAGAGATCAATTCGTGTGAGCCAAAAGTTTTTCGACCGCACATACAATAACTTTATCATCATCAACAATCATAACCTTTGAGTGAATATAGAGCAGCTCCGACACGTATCTTAAAATTTACGATCAGCCCCATGATAATCTGATGAACAAGAAAGGAAGCATCACATACGCATTCAGCTCCTCCTCTTCTGTCCCAAACCACTTCTCATCAATCAACTCCGTTCTATCACACAACATATGCTGTGCAACTGTATCCGAAACCTCCTGATCCCCTCTAAGTCCCTCCGCGCCACTCTCAAACTTCCTCACGATCTCCCGCGCTTCCTCAGACGACTGTGGAATCGGCACTGTCTCCGTCCTAATTGGCGTCTTCTCAGATTGCACTAGAGCCTCAGTAGTAGCCTCCGGTATGGCAAGCGTCACCTCCTTCTGGTTGCTCGCGGAGTCCTGGCCAATCCACTGGCGCGCAAGCGCGACCTGGGCCTCATGGAACTTGACACCAGAGTTCTGTTCCATCTTGGAGATGAAGGAATCTAGGCAGATGCGAAGTCAATCATCGGGGTCGGCGGTGATGTAGGGATGCTCACCCCAGGGGGCGTTGATCCTATCATACGCCCGGAGATGATAGAACCGAATATAATCCAATCTGTTTCATATGTCAGGACCATGAAGTACGTGAAATAGCAAATCAAAGTACTTACGGCTCGATCCCCTTCTCCCTGAGCTTCTCGTAGATGCTTCCCCCACCGCGATTGATCGTCCTGTATTGAGCCGCCATAATTGTCTTGAGCGATCCCTCGGTCTTCACATCTCCCGAGAACCCGGGAAGTTCGGGGATACAGACAATGACCTATACATAGGTACACCCATCAGCACACGACAGAAATTCGAATAGCGCCAGCATTAAATGATGTCGAACCTTGAATTTGGCACCTTCGTTGAAGGCACGAATGATCCTTTCGACCAGCGCGCTCGCGATACGGTTAACGACTTGATCACCGTCCTGGGTGGCTGAAATACTTGATGGAAGAATTATCACGTTTAGCAGCATACATATATTTGGTTCGCGGGAACTTACAAGAACTGGTTCTCTGAGTGACCACCCTGCATTCAGCACCGCCTCCTTTGTAACTTGAAAAAATTCACATACCAATATAGATGAAATGCTTGGACTCTTTGATCAGACCGATATCTAGAAAACCATTAATCTCACCATTGATTTCCACAAGTACACCACACTCACAAGCATTCTGAATACTTTGCTCCGTCAAAACTCCATGTGACCAATCTGATACACTCCTCACAACCTGGACTTGACAGTTACCGGGTTGAGGAATGGGATACGCAGCATCTTCCTCGCGGGTGCTGGAAAAGTTTCTGTTCCATCGCTGGTGATACTTGTGTCCAATGTCGCGCCACTTTTGGAGATGAGGGTGACCTATATGAGAGAGGGTCTAAGTGGAATAAAGACGTGGAATGAATGGGAGCGTACGAGCAACGGCCTCGTTGGGCGCGGCTTCGACATCGTGTGGGAGACTGAGCCATGGGAAGCGTCTAAAGAAGGTCAATTCTCAAAAAGCGCATGGATGAGATGAATTGGGGAACTTACTCGTCATCTCGATACTAAATAAGAACATGAGAAGAGTGGATATACACGATGGAAATGAGGTAAGGTATACCTTGCGTTTCTTGATCTCATTCCAACGCTCAACGAAATGTTGAACGATATCCAGAACCACAGGTCCAAGGAGCGTCATATGAACCTGCATTTGTTACCGGTAAATATTGCCCTTGGAATAGAGACGAGGGAAGAACGTACGTCATGCCATGGCATCCTCGCAGTCTCAAGTATCGACAAGGTGTTACTTGCATAGTTATATACTTCCTTGAAATCCATTACACGCGCATTATTGTAATCCTGCCCCGGGAACAACGTGCGCGCAAAGTCAGTTGGGTGTACGTCCGCAAGGGGGTGCGTATGTGTGTCCCAACGGCCGAAGCACAGATCGAGGCCGCCAATGGCAGCAAAGTGGTTATCGACGACAACGACCTGATTTTTTGACACGTGAGCTCAAAGAAAGGGGTAAAAGGGCTAAGCAAACCTTTTCGTGGTGCGACCAAAATTCGACGCTGTCCTTGGCACCAATGTGGTCGGGATGCCTCATACAGGTAATGTTCGGATGGAGTTTGTCCAGCGTATTCTACTCTTCCAGATCAATCGGTGGTTTCATGAATGTCTTGGTAATGACGGACCTTGGTATGCTTGGAGCTCATCGCCATGGTTTGCGTAACCTACAACGAGTAAGATGAACGTGGTGGTTTCATATACAACGGACGCGAGTATACCTCCTTGTAGACAATTACATGGATCTTGACACCTTGCTCAGCCTTGCGCTTCAGGATTCTATCGAGACGCCATTCTGGATGATACGCGGGAGGACGACGAAGGTACAATTCAGGGGTGAGCCACCAGTCCTGAAGAGAAAATGTAAATAAGATCGATTACGAGAAGGCTGGACCTAGTACGTACGAGGATGAAGATGGCCTCCTTGGCATTCTCCAACATCTCAGACAAAGCCCACATATAATCGTGTCCGTCGATATGCCTAGATTCTTCGTTATTGCGATGCACATGACCTCGAAGATTGGCATACCATTTCACGTCGTTTCCGCCTCTCTCTCCCGCAAAACTGTTAAAGCGATGACCTGCCATTATCTGCGTCCTCACTTCATCCTGCGCCATCTCCTCAGGTTCGTCATGGCGCCCTACAGATGGTATCATTCGCTGAGTCACGTTGGATCACGCTTCGAACGCACGATTTGGATTCCATCTGCCTGTTCAAGTGTCAACCTAGTGTCTGTGTAGGGTTGAAGAACCCACCTATGACTTCAGCACGAGCATGCTTGAGCCCTTTGGTGACTTTGGACTCGAGTCCTTTGAAGAAGGCCATGATGGTGGTTGGAGACAAGGACGTGCAAACTGGGCCAAGCAAACGTTGATGGTGACTTATGCTCAAACTTACGCTCTGACTGAAACAAGCACAATGTTTCGCGATCGTCGGTCTAGCCAATCAGAACGCAATGACGCCATCGATCGCGGACGCGTCCAACTCTAATTCCCTGGACGCGTACTTATATAACCCCGTCGGCTTGCTTTCCCTTCTTCCCTGTTACGCCGCGATGGCCTCCCTGGAGGAGTTCCTTTACATGACCGACGCCATCCTCCCGTATCTCGAACGCCCGCCGCCTCTCAGCCACTCCGAGCAGCATTCCTACCTCGTCGCCAGCCTCGAGTTTGCATATACCGCCGTAGAACTTGTCGAGGCCCAGCTCGAGCGCAGTCTCCGTGCCGCGCAGGACGGCCTTGCAGCTGCGCTGACGGAAGGGGAAATTTTGGAGATGGAGAGGCTTCTTGTGGCCGAGCAGAAGAAGATGGACGATATGAAGGCAAACTGTCGGATGCGTACCCAGCGTATTGTGGAGTCCAAGCATCGCAAGAGTGTGTACTATTGTAGGATGCTCATGTCCATGCGGTTGATTCGATGCGTTCCAGAACCGTTCATGTCTCCATCGAAAACTCCAGCCACGGGCGAAAAGGCCAAGCCTAAGAGAAGGATGAGTCTAAGTTTGCTGGGTTGACATTGTTGTATCCCAAGTTGTGTACTTTCGCGTTCTGAGATTATTGAACCTGCTGTCCTGCATATATAGAGTGTTAGACCATCGAACTTGTTAAATACACGATTTTGTAATAGCAATGAATTCATTCGCACGGACTCAAGTTTCAAGTTTCAAGTATTTTACGAAACCACACCGTTGCGCTGGGTAGTGCGGGTGAAAGATAATATCGAATGAAAATATAAAAGTACGATTGTATGCGGCAATTATAAGAACTGTAATACGAGATAAGTTATCTGACCACAGTCTTTGGAAAAAAAAACTGTTTATTAACCTGTAATACAAGATAAGTTAACTGATTACAGGATTTAGCGTGAATAGAACTATGTTTGAAAGTAGGACACGCACCCTCAGTTTTTGGGAAAGAATTGAGTGACAACCGAATCGCGTCGCGAACTATTCCGCCAGACTTGCGGTGGCTTAGAAAGACCATACAGCGATGAACGCCGATGATATAATCAGTAAGTGAGAGAAGGAGTAAACAAAATGACAAACTGGAAATTTGAGTAACCGGAAACACCCAACGCCACCGCCACGAACAGATGACAGTTTTTTTCAAGAAGAATGAAAAAAATTTAATTATGAAAGCGTTGAGGATACATTATAAAAAACGCTTCGCAATTATCCGACGCCCTTTCCATTACCACCCATACCCATGATCACGATCATCATCCCATCCATACCTCCCACCATACCAACGCCCTCCCTTATACCCCCGCCTGTCCCCTCCCCACCTGTTCGTGCGGTGTCCATACCAACGGTTCTTTCCTCCCCACCACCTGCGTCTATACCCATCGTCATACCGATCGTCGTCCCAATCATTATCACCCCACCACCCACCGCGTCGGTAATGCTGCGTCCCCTCATGCGGGACGGAGTGAAAACGGTGCGAGGGTTCCCATACGGACTTGTTCTCGATGAGGGAATGCGAAGCCTGCGCCTCTTCAATGGGGTGAGGATTGTTGTGCTCGGTTGAGCGCTGAAAAGGAGTCAACATTCTGCGACGCGAGGAAGGGAGAGAGACTGACCTCGCTCAAGGTGTCCGGCGCGGGGGCCCCGAGAGAAGGAGCAGCGAGTGCCGCTTGGATGAAGATAGCAGTAATTGCAAAAGTGCTATATTTCATGATGAAGATGAATTGTTTGTGAGATTGTGTGTTAAATTCGATGTGTGAGAATTTGAATGGTATATTGTGACATTTACCCGGGGGGTATTTATGCAATTTCCTCAACAGAGGGGCTACGTACGTATTTGGGAAGCGCCACAGTTTCTTTTAGGAGAACATAGCCTTTTCGGAGAGATGAGGCGCAGGTGACCCACTTTTAATGAAAAAGGAGGTGGCGTGAACGTGAGTTGCGTGTTCACTTAGTTATAATTAGCATCATAATGCCTACTTGTGAGTCAGTCGGGCTCGGCAAAAGTTCCATGATACGTTGCAAGTAAAAAGGAGAGTATTATGGCTCCAAAGAACCAATGATGGGGATCGAACCCACAACCTTCGCCTGATACCTTACGATAGGAAAGCGATGCTCTATCCATTGAGCCACATTGGCCTTGATTCTAGAACATATCCATGGCCACCAGTACGCGGTCGAAAAGGAGGCCGGTGCGCTGTGATCGACCCCACAAAACGCGTCACACCACGTCAACTCCATGATCGTATGTCCCCTATGAGAAAACTGTCCACAACGTAGAAGAATAAGCCCGTATTACTAGGTATTCAAAGTTTCAAGTCAAAGGAGATTATCGGCACAGCAGTCTTCATTAGTTCAACAAAGAGATAGGAGATCGATGGCAGGAATCAATGTGTTGCAGAAATAGTTTAAGGATAAAGGCGGCCATGAGTGTGTATTGAAACGGGACATTTGCGCGACTCTTTCCCTGCTCAGATGTCGTACACAAAGCATGTCCTGTCGCCGGACGGATATTACAATCAAGGTCCAAATACAGCAATTCCTGTTCGTCAGTGATGTACCTCTTAAGATTTCTACTAGCCTAGTAAGCCTTGACTGGCTTTTCCCTGCAAGATTTTGACAGCTGCACAAATGAGCCGAGCCGTTGGCACGAATACGCCCACATACCACTTGACTTATTCATGTCTCATCACAGTGGAAAGGGAAATCAAGTGTAACCTTGGACTACGTTGAGTACCCGTCAAATTCGAGAGTCTAGGTTTCCTGTAACATGGTGACAAAGATGATGAGACAATGGGAGAGATGAAGGGCCGTCAGCATATAAGAATTTAGTCGCAGGGGCTAGGGAACTCTAGCCGAAATGTGCAACTTGTGCTACGTTCTACGGACGAAGTCAACCGGGAGGAGGATGAGATAGAGTAGATAACGAGGGTGATCCACGCATGAACAGCGGGGATCCTCTCTACATACATGTTGTCGCGTACGGTGGACATCCTTCCTATCGAGTGCTGCGATAATCGTACTATCATTCGATGATCAACAAGCAAGGCCTCCGGCATCAGACTACACGGTTAGTGTGTTGATTATGAACATTCCAATTCCACTACTGCCGTGACGTCCATCAAGCCGCAGGCGCTGCGGGCTCCGTAGGTGCCAACAGAGCTAATCGGTCCTTCTCTCGTTTTGGAAGCTCTTCCACGTCCAAAGACACTTCCCCGCGCAGCTCCTGCTCAAGCTCCTTCAACTGCTGCAAGAAGCCCGAGTTGGGCGATATTTGCGGGCGGACGACGATGATCTGATGTAAAGCCTCTTTCAGCGACATATTTCGCCGTCTAATCAGGTAGGCCGCCACGACCATAGGAGACCGAGATATCCCGGCTGAACAATGCACCAGGATCTTCCCTGCGCCATTGCGTGACTTGAGCGCCTCGTCAATGATATCACAAGCGGTGTCGCAGACTTTGGTAATGGACGAAGATGGAGAGTCGTTGATAGATATACGGTTGTACGTTATGCCCTCGACCGGCTTTGTCGGGCTGGCCCCAACGCTCAAGACGTGTGTGATGCCGGTTGAGGTCAGGAAGGCCTGCGACGATGCTGCTGAGACTGGGCCAAGGTACAAAGACGGAATGACGAGAGAAACAGCGGAAGGCGAGTTGCCTTTTGCTGCCTTGTCGCGTTTAACCATTTGGGTGCTCGGATGTGGGAATCGAACCCCTAGCGGGTCGACAAAATGACGAGCAGGAAATAAGGGAAAAGCCAAGAGTTGGTGGCAAACAAAGTTCAACAACATGCCTTATTGCTTCCTGGGATCCGTGCGGGGAGCACTGTCGACTCTCCTTGCACCATCCTCAAGGGCTCTCTACCCAGTACGAGCGTAGTAGCCTGCCCTTGCCCTTGACAGTTTTTCCGTGACCTTTGTTACTGCCTGAGTCTGAAGCCTGACGAATAAATGTGGATATGCACAGTGAACATTTTTTGTCGTCCCAGCAGTTACACTCCTACTCGAAAGATAAATGTAGCAACATGTTCCTGGGAGTGCTGCGAGCTAAAAGGATGAAATTGGGAAGAAACCGTCTTTGTGCTACTTGAATACAAATGCAAAAAAGGTCCGAAGTTACCTTGCTCGACCCCCCCGGACACGTCAGGTGCACCCGTGCGAACTTATTCCCTCACCGGAACGCGTTCAGGCGGTTGAAGTACAGTGTGGAACGCTCAAAATAGACCTGCCAGACCCCTAAAATTTGGGATGCTATCTCCTCCTTCAAAACAATGTATTTTTTCTTGAAACTCCGTAAATGCTCAGATTCGATGGTGGTATTGAGCCATGTGAACATAATTTTGATATCTCAAGTTTGAAATCTTCCTTTAAACAAAAATTGAACGTAAGTCTAAGGTAGAGGAAGTTAGTCAGAAGTAAGTATGAGTTGAGTAGCGTGAGATATAAACACCTCAGGCGCAACCACGAGTAGTGGTAAGTAACAACTGAGGTTGGGAAGATTAGTAATCATATATCTATTTAGGAAATATGACGAAAGGGAAGAATCCCAGAACAAGAATTGAACATTCTCACTCATTTAACATTGCCTTCGGTGATCAGTGGTAAGTACACACTGCATGGGCCGACAACGAAGGCACGGAAACACATATCCATGTTGAATTGTAAGTCATCAAGTACTCAATCGTGTCGATTCCTAGGAGTACAGATGAAAAGGTAGTCAAGACGGATATCCAGGGTCACACCCCATATACTAGATTCCGCGACGTGTCAACCTAGGCTTTTAGACAAGGGCCATAGCCAGACCAGCGACAACACCAGCTCCTGCACCCAGAGCCCCATTCCAAATGACAAGGTGAGAGGCACCACTAGAAGATGTAGTGGGTGCGGGAGTAGCGGTCGGGGACGAAGAGTTATTAGCTGTAGTGAGATAAGTGGCAGAGGAGGCACTCATTGGTATGAACGTACACTGGACGTTAGGCGTCGACGTAGTCGCCGGTATCGTAGGCGTTGAAACCGTAAGAGAGGTGATGGAGGAGGAGGCGGCGATGCTGGAGGAAGAGGCGGCTATGCTGGAGGAAGAGGCGGCGACGCTGGAGGAAGAGGCGGCAACGCTGGAGGAAGAGGTGGCGACACTGGAGGAAGAGGTGGCGACGCTTGAAGTCGCAAGAGTGCGTGAAGATCCGGTGGAACTCGGGGAGTTCGCAGAGATAGTCAGAGATCCCACGGAGAAACCTTGGCACAGCCCAGTGAAATCTATGCAAAATGAGGTTCGGTAAAAAAATAACATTAAAGATTGCATACGGTCAAGCATCGCTTGCAAAGGCATCCTTTGACTCGGAGTAACGGAAACAATGCAATCGATGCAGCTCTCAAGCAACTGTGCGTTAGCGGCAGTGCATACACAAGCTTGGGTGGTACATTTCTATGATCTAGGATCAGACTTGTTCCATTGCTAAAATATTAATCGACACACTTCTATAGCCGCGTCTAAGGGATCGCAAACACTTTCACACTGTCAAGGATCAGTACGACTTAAAATTCAGCGCTTTTATGAGCACTTACTTGGGGTGGTGCGTTCTGGATACCGTTACCTTGACGAGCGACGAGGCTCAACGACTCACTTGACTTCGAGAGTGAGCTCCCTGACACTGCAAGAAGTCGACATCAGCTCAGGGCATAACACAAGTTGCTTGCATAATTTGCCTTGAGACACCAACAGGCCGGTGAGGAGAAGGTTGGGAATTCGAAGACGAGCAAACATCATTATTGACAGGTGTCAACCAAGAATATTTCAACCATGGGAAATCCGACGTCGTCCGTGTGATGAATGAGGGTCATAACATTTTTGATGAGACGAACCGTCACACAAGGCACAGGGAGACCGTGACCGAGCGGAGACAAGTGCAAGTCAGTCATTGGAGGGACTGAAATTATTCGTGTGATCGAACAAATTCAAAATGGTTTATATGACCAAAAGCATTGATAAATTATTACATTCAAACTAAAGTTTATTGCCTTCTAAGTACAAACCGTAAAGGCCGACGACGAAGACATATCAGACGAACGTATCCATATTGAGAAGAAAGTCGTTAGTACTCAATCGTGTTCATTCCTAGAAGTACAGACGAAAAGTAATCAAAACAGATGTCCAGGGAGAGAACCCCTTACTGTATTGTGGATTCTGTAAGCGGCTTCTAGACAAGTGCCATAGCCAAACCAGCGACAACACCAGCTCCTGCACCCAGAATCTTATTGAATACGACGAGGTGAGAGGCACCACTAGAAGTTGCACTGGGTGAGGCACTAGTGGTCGAGGACGAAGAGTCACTCGCTGAAGTGACATTAGTGGTTGAGGAGGCACTAGTTGACGTGGCCGCAGACTGTGAGACAGGCGGCGACGGAGTAGCCGGTGTCGTAGGCGTCGAAAGGGGTACCAAGGTCAATGTCGTGGGGTTGCTGGAAGAAGAGATAACGACGCCGGAGGAA
Organism: Termitomyces sp. T69sscA; assembly: GCA_017657225.1. Lineage (NCBI taxonomy): Eukaryota > Fungi > Basidiomycota > Agaricomycetes > Agaricales > Lyophyllaceae > Termitomyces > Termitomyces sp. T69sscA. Next base: position 1,445 of record JAGGAQ010000146.1, on the reverse strand, counting down.
GAGGTACCGACGCCAGAGGAAGAGGTACCGACGCCGAAAGAAGAGGTACCGACGCCGAAAGAAGAGGTACCGACGCCCGAGGAAGAGGTATCGACGCCGAAAGAAGAGGTATCGACGCCGAAGGAAGAGGTAGTAACACTGGAAGACGCCGGTACGGCCGCAGGAGTGCTTGAAGACCCAGTGGAACTCGGGGAAATCACAGTGATAGTCGGAGACCCAATGGAGAACCCATCGCACGCCCCAATGAGAACTATCCAATATAAGGTTCGGGCGAGCGAAAGCAGTTAAGAATTGCGTACCGTCTAGGAGCATTTGTAAAGCCATCCTCTGACTCGGATCGACAGAAACATCGCAATTGATGCAGCTCGCAAGCAGCTGTGCGTTAGAGGCAGTGCATGTACAATCTGGGGTGTTACACATCTATGATCCAATATCAGCCTCGTTCCATTGTTAGTCAGTCTAGACTCTATGTACTCCGAAAGCCGTCCCTGCGGGTTCACAAACACTTTGACACTGTAAAGAATCAGTACTAGTTCAATCAGTACGTTCACAAGCATGTACTTGGGGAGGCGCGTTCGCGACACCGTTAATTTGGCGAGCGGTAAGGTGGCTCAAAAAATCCCTTGACTTCAAGATTAAGCTCCCCGACACTGCAGGAAGACATCAGCTTAGGGCAGAACCAAGTTGCGTTGCATAACTTGCCTTCAGACACCAACAAGCCAGTGAGGAGGATGTTGGGAAGACGAGTGAACATCATCAATGACGGGTGTCAACTTGCAAGGACGCTGTGAAGAACATTTCGACATGGGAAACCAGCATCGTCGTGTGATGATGGTTATTTTTAATGATGAGCTGTCGAAAGGCACAAGGCCACAACACGGTCTGTTTTAATCCGGCGTGTGAATGTCCTGGCAGCTGTACATACCTTGCCTTTAATCGTCATATTAAGTATAACCTAGGGCAGCAGGTAAGTACTACTGAATAGTTGGTACTGTGGACCAGTGACTGATCCATGAGAAGATTGATGCTCAGGTCAGGAAGGTGTGGAAAGACCGGCATAAATAAATGTACCGCCTGATTGACTTCACATTTCTGAAAACCCAAGGCTGTGAGAATCTTCACAAGACGTTTCTACATACTATTGATAGCCGCTCTTTTGGCAAGACGGTAGATTTTGCTGACAGAAGGTGATGTTTGTTTGTTTGTTTGTAAGACGAAAACTTTTTCCCGGACGAGTTTTGTAAATCGCCTTTTCGCTTTATTTTTCAAGTACGAGCTACGACCTGTGCCTTCGGCACAGGCCTTGTATCTCGTTGGGGGCTTCGCCCCCAAACCCCCCACCACTCAGCCTCCACTATACCTCACAAAGTGAGGTATAGCTTCAAATCCCACTGAGTAACTAAGGCTCCACCATAACCTCACTTCATTTGGTTATGGCTCCAAAT